>VDFB02323906.1:0-32245 GCA_007258455.2 Sequoia sempervirens
AATTGGTGAGATAGATGCAACCATCTCATGCTCTTTTTGTGCAAGTGCACAAGAAATGTTCCATCAAATTCCCCATCACAATTGGGAATTACAAATATGTTGTGGCCTGAAGTGCTGATATGTGTGAGGGAGGGTTGAAGCTCTATAATTTGGAGTTCTTTACACTCCAACAAAAGAATTATGATCCAAAGAGAAACCTTGCTAGGCTAATAAGTAGTAAGTATGCTCATGTTTATGATCTGGAGGATTTTTGGCATAATTATGATGATGATCATGAGGTTAGGCAATGGTCATACGAAAGATTTTCATTACAAGTAGCAAGAATTCTTGGACTCCATGATATTTTGGAGTAGTTGATACAAATAATGGGGAGGTATTGAATGCAATTTATGATACAAAAATTATTTTTGATGAACCTATCCAAGACCCAAATTATACAAAGGAGATTGTAACCATTAAGGAGATTTCTAAGAAAGTATTGACATACACTCAACACTAGATCAATGGTTATGGTGAGGCATTAAAAGAAGCTAGGGTAAAGTTGAAATACCCACCTAATTTCAAGAGAAATAAATAGTTAGAAGATGATTCAGGGTATGTAGAGACTTCTAAAAAGAAAAGAAAGAGTTGAAAAATAGAGGCAACTAGGCATAGTAAGGAAGGAATTTTTGATACCTCAAGCCGGTGAATTTCAGTGATGCCATATAGCCAATGCAAAGAGACAATAACCAATCCAACTAATGTAATGATGATGCCTAAGGTGGAATTTTCATCCATAGTAAAGCCAAGATCTTAACCTATGACTGGTGAGGAGGTGAGAATGAAAACAAAGACACAAGCTAAGACAGGGTCTGCATTGCAGAAGGTAGATATATTTACTTCTCCACCCTTAATCAATACAAAAGCAATGAGATAAGCCCTGGGAGGGACTCCTATAATTGAAGAGGAAGGTTCTAAAAAAATTGAAGAAGTTAGAAAAAAGTGGGAGAAGATGGTTGCCATGATGAAACATTTTGAAGAGAAACGATCTAAAGAAAATCCTATGATGCATCCGGTAGTGGAAGAAGTGCTAGATATAGGGTCAAATCCTATAGATAAAGAAGAAGAATATTTTATAAGAGGAACACTTGCTCAAAAAGTGGGAAACCCTAAAGAAATTGATGAAAGAAGAACAATGGATACTATTGGTTAGAATCTCATTGATAATATTGATAATGAAGACACAATTGATGATCAACTTCCACTAGGAAGAAATAAAGAGAATGTCGAGCAACCGTAGACTTCTAAGAAATCAGGAGAAGGTCAAGATAAGAACGAGAATGTATAGTCTTCAAGAAATTGGGTGGTGAACCAAGAAATGATGATAATCTTGATGTTTTAAGACAAAAGGAAAATGATATGCCAAGGATTGATGTTGAATACATGGCAAGACAGGAGAATATAAGTTTGAAAAGGAAGAGATGGTGATGAACCAAGTTAATCCAAAATCCATTCCAATGAGGATAGAAAGTGTTCAAGTTCTTAGGGTTGTGATAGGTAATATTGATAGTTCAAGAGGATAAGTTCCTGAACTTACATATCATCAAGAATGAAGAAATAATGAAGAGGAAAAACAAAATGAAGAAGCACTTGACTGGATAGTTAGGCAAATGGCTCTATCATTGGAGGTGGAACTGGTGCCTCTAGATCTCATAATTTTAATACAAGTAGATACCCTTAAACATAGAGGTAGGGAAAATACAAGACATGCTATGAAGAGGAATGCAGATGGAGGGAGAAATCTCAAAATAGCTACTCCAATGAGAGATAAGAGAAAGTATGAAATAACACCTGGGGATAATAGGGTAACAACAATTAATGTTAGACATTTATCATGGGGATAGGAATTAGAAGAGATGAAAGTAAATTTAGAGACAACTATCACCAGAGTACAAAAGAGTAAGAAGAAGAAAAGAGAGTTAAAGGAAAGTATTTCTTTCCTAGAAGGTTTTATCAAGTCACTAGCTAGTTAATCTGGACAAACACAAACTTAATTGCCACAAAATCCAGTGCTCATGTCTAAGGAGAAAGTAGATTCCATTACAATGCTTCATCATAAGGTAAGAATATTTGAAGAATGGATGGGGTAATTGGTAAGGAAAGGAGAAAAGTTAATAAAGGATGCAATTGGGAAGCATATCGTTGGTGCGACAAGTCCAAAATACTTAAAGGAGAATAGCAATTTTTCCAAGAATAGACTAATGCAAAAAGGCGAAAGCTAAAATCTCTTCCTTAGACAAATGTTTGAGAGTTGGTGAATGAAAAGATAACCATGGAACAAGAAGTTATAGTATTCAAGAAGTGGAGAAAATAATTTAATTGGGAAAGTGACACTTTTTTGCAATGTGTAGAAGGATTTGAAAAGGTCACTAAGATAAGCAAAGAATTTGATTGATAGAGAAAAGACCTTTATTGAAACGCTAGCTCAACAAATTTATGATCCTTGGACTTTAGGACAAGATGATAAAGAGGTAAAAGCTTTTAAGAAATGGATTGAAAAGGTGAATAAGGATCCTATTCGCTCATTAAGTTGGGAGGTTATAAATGAAATTATAAAGTGTAGAAATTCTATGACTAAATATGAGGCAAAAATAATGCAGAGAAATGAAAAAATCATTCAAATATTAGAAGATTATGCTAGGCATAAATACAGGTTGAAAGTGATTCAAGGAGTACCAAAGGAATGCATGCATCAAGTGTTGATCGCTTTTCAGGAATATCAGTAGAGGAAAGGTGAAGATGACTCTTCAGACCCAAAGTTCAATGAAGAAGATTAGATAGTTAGATACTGGATGCTGAAAGTTTTGTGCATGGATATAGTTTTGAAGTGAATTATGCAGGTTTGTTCCCAATCTTGGTGAAAGCGGTTGATTCCAAATGTTTTAAAAAGTGTCAAAAATCTTATTTTTGTGTAATGAACTTGTGACCCAGAGCCCAAAGTTGAATATTGTTGTTGATGAAGAAGTCAAAGTATCTTTGACTTTTCCTAGAAAGTTCTAATGACAACTCTCACTTGCCACATGCCACAAGTTGCATTTTAATTTGTTTCTATGATTCTCTTTGATGGGACTAAGTTTAAATTCTTTGAGGCCTTATTTCTATAAAAAGGATGTTTACTACACTACATTTTTATTTAAGTTCCAGATTTATGGATGGAAGACAAAACTTTTTTCAAGTTTGTTCTTTTCACCACTTTTTCCATTCTAGACTAAAAACTTATGTTTCATTAGAATTCAACTAATATCAGAGCTAATTTCAAATCTATTTCCTAATATGAAATCTTACGTAGTTGATTGTTTGTTCCTATTAGACAAGACTATGTGTTGCACCATTTAAGGGTGCATCTTGACACTATCCAATGGAAAATAATCCCCCTTTTCTTTAATCTCTTACATCATTCTATGCCTAGCTATGAAACAATCTGGTGACATATGGAATGATTTACTCTAGTTTGGTTATTTCTTGAGGCATGCATGGATAATACTTGAGATAAATTTTACTTTTCAATAAATTTTTATGCTTTATTTTAGAATAGATGTTGTATATTTTAGAAAATGTACCAAAAAAGTGATAAATGCATGGATTTTTATTACAAATCTTTTAGGATTCACATAAATTTTTTGAATAATTAATGATAAATCTACTTGAATGTGTATGCAAGTTATTTGAATTTCATGAAATATTGTTTACAAATTGATTTCATGAAGTTATTGAATGGCCGGACTAAGATTATATTTCTTATCTCTATATGATACCAATATTACCTTCCAGTGATTGTTATTTTACCATTGTGTTTAAGAAAAATATCACACAATAAACCCTAGACTGAACCTAGTCGTCAAGACACGACATAGAAATGAGACTTGGGATCCAGGTTGAGGTTTCCTTATATTTAGGTTTCTAGTGTAGTCTTTCAAGAGATAGGTTTTGTTGTGTATCTCTGCAAATTTATTTGTTTGTTGGTGTCGCGACTAGCATGCAAAATCTTGTCTGAAGCATCATCCTTTGGGTGATTCAAAATTTATTAGTGTTAATTAATTGCAGATTTTAGGTTTAATAGTTAGCTTATCACAAAGTTGAGCTGAAATTACCTTTAGCAATAGTTCTAGATTTAATCCTTTTTCCTTGTTTTGTAGTTTATTCTTTGTTTCCTTTTTCACATGTGTCAACCACCTATACTAGATGATATAGGAAATATAGAATCTCTAGATGCACATATAGTTTCAACATCATCACAAGATTACATAGCCCTAGTTGATAATTAAATGGAGTCTTTACAAGGGTTTAGTGGAATATCAAGTTAGGATCCACCTTTGAATTGTGTGTCTAACACCAATTTTACTGAGAATTAGTTGGGCCTTACATTTTTGGCATTGTTTCCAAGGATGGTCCTACATTCAATATTCTTTTATGATATTTCAAGCTTTCTTAGTTTAGTGTTTTTTTTTCCACATTAGAATAATAAGGTTTTAATCCACCAACACCAAAATGTTTTAATAACATTGTGGAGGAGCCATTGACACAAAAGTCATAACTTTTGTATGTAGAGGCAACAAGATGCTTTGGGAATATTTCTCCCCTCAACACATGAAGCTAAAGAGGATATTAGTGTTCAAAGTGAACAGAGCGATGGTATTCTTGAAGAGGAATTTTCCTTGACACCAACATCCACTGCAGATGAGACCTTCCAAACCATGGGTGATGCAGCAGTGAACAACCTACCAAAACATATAATTTTTCAGTTCCCCATTGCCAACCAGGAGAGAGCAACTACCTTAAAGAATATACCTCCTTTAGTAATGCCAATCTTCTATGGTTTGGGTACTGAGGATACAAATACCCTCTTTTTTGAGTTTGATGTGTTGTGTAAAAGCTATGATTATACAATAGATGCACATTGTCTCAAATTGTTTCCAACAACCTTGAAGGATGTTGCTTTAAGATGGTTCATGGTTTTAGGAAGAGATCTTATTCTTGATTGGAATACTATGAATACAAAGTTCCTAGAGAAGCACCAAGACTATTGCAGAGGAATTGATAGAAAAAGAGATGACATATTAAGGATGTTGCAAAAGGAGGATGAATCTTTGGAAGACTACATAATGGTGAAGGTAAATTTCTTAAAAGGAAATAACATAAGTATTGAACATCAACCAACAACTATGCTAAGCTGAAATGCATGACATAAATAAAAATCTGAGAAAACAAACAAGAAACTACTATGTCTGCTTTGGTTGCAAGAACAATCACATAATAGAATTCTAGTGGCTACAGGAACAGTCAGTGCCATATTCTTAACTAATTACTGACAAAAAGTTATAACTAAATTAAACTAAACTAAAGGACAAAATGCTCACCAAGTGGGCCTCCTTGGATGAGCATCCTCTAAAACTAATGTAAACTCAGATGCACAGACTTATAACTTCACCTTATTCATTGGAAAACATGAGTACAATAGAGTAGTGTAATTGTATTACTGGAAACTAAGAATGCAATTACATCATCAGATCATGCAACCTTCTGAGAAGGAGCATCCGCTCTTATTTATAGGAAAAGAAGTGACTAAGTAAGCAAGGCGGTCAACTCCATGAATTGGGAGGATGCAACTTTAGGGAAAGCAAAGAAAGTGGAGAGGCAGTTACACATGCATGGAATTTGGTTAGACGTGCTTTCCTCAACTCATATTTAGCACAATAGTAATGCCTATATTCGCTCAATAACAATAAAGATCATTTACAAGGTGGTTACAACTCGGTTTGCATGAGGAATCTCTCATTTTTGACCTTTTTGAATGATTCCCTTCGTTGACCTTTGCATGACCACTTTGTTAGCCGTTATGGTGAATGATCATCTGGCATAATCTTCTCAATCTAGTGGCCTCAAATCATAGCTGCATGGCAATATTAGTACGCACAATAATTACATATCTGTAACTATCGTAAAGAACATTCATTAATCCACATGTAGAATTAACATAGATAGTCCATATAACATGTCAATGTCATTAAATATTTGCAGAGATAAAATTAGGTCCAATGTCTATGGTTTCGAGGAAATATCAACATTCAAAAATCAAGTTTCATAACAATTTCAATAAATAGATCATAAATTCTACCAAAATTAAATCATAAACTAGACTCATCACCAATTCATTGGGGGAGTTTCATTAGTGACAAGTTGCATGAACAAATAATAATTTTCTTAGACACCCAATGGTTTTCTATGTCTTCATATATTTTTTATTCTTACACCCTGAGGGTAGATGTACAAGGATTAGACAGAGTTGGTACCCTGGACAAAGAAACAGGGAATAATTTGATTTATGCTCATATGCCCTAGATTAATACTCACCAATACTGAGAGCATTATAGAGGATGAATGATGTGTTTTCTATGAGGCTGGTAAGATTAATGGAAGGTGAAAAATCCAAAAGATTGTCCCTAGAAGCACAAAGTGTTATCCGGTTGGTTGGGGGTTGGTATATTCAATATCCTTCTTTCACCTACATCAGGGTGGAAGGATTCAAAGGACACCCCTTCATGCTACCCAGGTTTTCAATTGACAAGATTTTATTACTAGAATTGGTGAGATAGATGCAACCATCTCGTGCTCTTTTTGTGCAAGTGCACAAGAAATGTTCCATCAAATTCCCCATCACAATTGGGAATTACAAATATGTTGTGGCATGAAGTGTTGATATGTGTGAGGGAGGTTTGAAGCTCTATAAGTTGGAGTTCTTTACACTCCAACAAAAGAATTATGATCCAAAGAGAAACCTTGCTAGGCTAATAAGTAGTAAGTATGCTCATGTTTATGATCTGGAGGATTTTTGGCATAATTATGATGATGATCATGAGGTTAGGCAATGGTCATACGAAAGATTTCCATTACAAGTAGCAAGAATTCTTGGACTCCATGATATTTTGGAGTAGTTGATACAAATAATGGGGAGGTACTGAATGCAATTTATGATACAAAAATTATTTTTGATGAACCTATCCAAGACCCAGATTATACAAAGGATATTGTAACCATTAAGGAGATTTCTAAGAAAGTATTGACATACACTCAACACTAGATCAATGGTTATGGTGAGGCATTAAAAGAAGCTAGGGTGAATTTGAAATACCCACCTAATGTCAAGAGAAAGAAATAGTTAGAAGATGAGTCACGGTATGTAGAGACTTCTAAAAAGAAAAGAAAGAGTTGAAAAATAGAGGCAACTAGGCATAGTAAGGAAGGAATTCTTGATACCTCAAGCCGGTGAATTTCAGTGATGCCATATAGCCAACGCAAAGAGACAATAACCAATCCAACTAATGTAATGGTGATGCCTAAGGTGGAATTTTCATCCATAGTAAAGCCAAGATCTTAACCTATGACTGGCGAGGAGGTGAGAATGAAAACAAAGACACAAGCTAAGACAGGGTCTGCATTGCAGAAGGTAGATATATTTACTTCTCCACCCTTAATCAATACAAAAGCAATGAGATAATCCCTGGGAGGGACTCCTATAATTGAAGAGGAAGGTCCTAAAAAAAATGAAGAAGTTAGAAAAAAGTGGGAGAAGATGGTTGCCATGATGAAACATTTTGAAGAGAAACGATCTAAAGAAAATCCTATGATGCATCTGGTAGTGGAAGAAGTGCTAGATATAGGGTCAAATCCTATAGATAAAGAAGAAGAAGATTTTATAAGAGGAACACTCACTCCAAAAGTGGGAAACCCTAAAGAAATTGATGAAAGAAGAACAATGGATACTATTGGTTAGAATCCCATTGATAATATTGATAATGAAGACACAATTGATGATCAACTTCCACTAGGAAGAAATAAAGAGAATGTCAAGCAACCGTAGACTTCTAAGAAATCAGGAGAAGGTCAGGATAAGAACGAGAATGTATAGTCTTCATAGAAATTGGGTGGTGAACCAAGAAATGATGATAATCTTGATGTTTTAAGACAAAAGGAAAATGATATGCCAAGGATTGATGTTGAATACATGGCAAGACAGGAGAATATAAGTTTGACAAGGAAGAGATGGTGATGAACCAAGTTAATCCAAAATCCATTCCAATGAGGATAGAAAGTGTTCAAGTTCTCAGGGTTGTGATAGGTAATATTGATAGTTCAAGAGGATAAGTTCCTGAACTTACATATCATCAAGAATGAAGAAATAATGAAGAGGAAAAACAAAATGAAGAAGCACTTGACTGGATAGTTAGGCAAATGGCTCTATCATTGGAGGTGGAACTGGTGCCTCTAGATCTCATAATTTTAATACAAGTAGATACCCTTAAACATAGAGGTAGGGAAAATACAAGACATGATATGAAGAGGAATGCAGATGGAGGGAGAAATATCAAAATAGCTACTCCAATGAGAGATAAGAGAAAGTATGAAATAACACCTGGGGATAATAGGGTAACAACAATTAATGTCAGACATTTATCATGGGGATAGGAATTAGAAGAGATGAAAGTAAATTTAGAGACAACTATCACCAGAGTACAAAAGAGTAAGAAGAAGAAAAGAGAGTTAAAGGAAAGTATTTCTTTCCTAGAAGGTTTTATCAAGTCACTAGCTAGTTAATCTGGACAAACACAAACTGAATTGCCACAAAATCCAGTGCTCATGTCTAAGGAGAAAGTAGATTCCATTACAATGCTTCATCATAAGGTAAGCATATTTGAAGAATGGATGGGGTAATTGGTAAGGAAAGGAGAAGAGTTAATAAAGGATGCAATTGGGAAGCATATCGTTGGTGCGACAAGTCCAAAATACTTAAAGGAGAATAGCAATTTTTCCAAGAATAGACTGATGCAAAAAGGCGAAAGCTAAAATCTCTTCCTTAGACAAATGTTTGAGAGTTGGTGAATGAAAAGATAACCATGGAACAAGAAGTTATAGTATTCAGGAAGTGGAGAAAATAATTTAATTGGGAAAGTGACACTTTGTTGCAATGTGTAGAAGGATTTGAAAAGGTCACTGAGATAAGCAAAGAATTTGATTGATAGAGAAAAGACCTTTATTGAAACGCTAGCTCAACAAATTTATGATCCTTGGACTTTAGGACAAGATGATAAAGAGGTAAAATCTTTTAAGAAATGGATTGAAAAGGTGAATAAGGATCCTATTCGCTCATTAAGTTGGGAGGTTATAGATGAAATTATAAAGTGTAGAAATTCTATGACTAAATATGAGGCAAAAATAATGTAGAGAAATGAAAAAATCATTCAAATATTAGAAGATTATGCTAGGCATAAATACAGGTTGAAAGTGATTCAAGGAGTACCAAAGGAATGCATGCATCAAGTGTTGATCACTTTTTCAGGAATATCAATAGAGGAAAGGTGAAGATGACTCTTCAGACCCAAAGTTCAATGAAGAAGATTAGATAGTTAGATACCGGATGCCGAAAGTTTTGTGCATGGATATAGTTTTGAAGTGAATTTTGCAGGTTTGTTCCCAATCTTGGTGAGAGCGGTTGATTCCAAAGGTTTTAAAAAGTGTCAAAAATCTTATTTTTGTGTAATGAACTTGTGACCCAGAGCCCAAAGTTGAATATTGTTGTTGATGAAGAATTCAAAGTATCTTTGACTTTTCCTAGAAAGTTCTAATGACAACTCTCACTTGCCACATGCCACATGTTGCATTTTAATTTGTTTCTATGATTCTCTTTGATGGGACTAAGTTTAAATTCTTTGAGGCCTTATTTCTATAAAAAGGATGTTTACTACTTTATTTTATTTTAAGTTTAGAATTTATGGATGTTAGAGAACCAAAACTTTTTCAAGTTTTGTTCTTTTTCCTACTTTTTTTCCATTCTAGACTAGAAACTTGTATGTTTCATTAGAAGTTAACTAATATCAGAGTTAATTTCAAAGCTATTTCTTGATATGAAATCTTACGTAGCTAATTGTTTATTCCTATCTTACAAGACTGTGTGTTGCACCGTTTAAGGGTGCATATTGACACTATCCAATGGCAAATAATCCCCCTTTTCTTTGAGCTCTTACATCATTCTATGCCTAGCTATGAAACAATCTGGTGACATATGGAATGATTTACTCTGGTTTGGTTATTTCTTGAGGCATGCATGGATAATACTTGAGAGAAATTTTACTTTTCAATAAATTTTTATGCTTTATTTTAGAATAGATGTTGTATATTTTAGAAAATGTACCAAAAAAGTGATAAATGCATGGATTTTTATTACAAATCTTTTGATTCCACTAAATTTTTGAATGATTAATGATAAATCTACTTGAATGTATGCAAGTTATTTGAATTTCATGAAATATTGTTGCAAATTATTTGATTTCATGAAGTTATTGAATGACTGGACTAAGATTATGTTCTTATCTCTATGATACCAGCCAATGCCTTGATGATTGTTTACCCATTGTGTTTAAGAAAAATATCACAATAAACCCTAAGTGAACCTAGTACGTCAAGACCTGACATAAATGAGACTTGGGATCAAGTTGAGGTTTCCTTATATTTAGGTTTTTCCTAGTGTAGTCTTTCAAGAGAGATAGGTTTTTGTCGTGTCTCTATGAGAATTTATTTGTTTGTTGGTGTGCGACTAACATCCACGCCAAAATATTGTCTCAAATCATCATCCTTTGGAGTGATTCAAATTTTATTAGTGTTAATTAATTGCAGATTTTAGGTTTAATAGTTAGCTTATCACAAAGTTGAGCTGAAATTACCTTTAGCAATAGTTCTAGATTTAATCCTTTTTCCTTGTTTTGTAGTTTATTCTTTGTTTCCTTTTTCACATGTGTCAACCACCTATACTAGATGATATAGGAAATATAGAATCTCTAGATGCACATATAGTTTCAACATCATCACAAGATTACATAGCCCTAGTTGATAATTAAATGGAGTCTTTACAAGGGTTTAGTGGAATATCAAGTTAGGATCCACCTTTGAATTGTGTGTCTAACACCAATTTTACTGAGAATTAGTTGGGCCTTACATTTTTGGCATTGTTTCCAAGGATGGTCCTACATTCAATATTCTTTTATGATATTTCAAGCTTTCTTAGTTTAGTGTTTTTTTTTCCACATTAGAATAATAAGGTTTTAATCCACCAACACCAAAATGTTTTAATAACATTGTGGAGGAGCCATTGACACAAAAGTCATAACTTTTGTATGTAGAGGCAACAAGATGCTTTGGGAATATTTCTCCCCTCAACACATGAAGCTAAAGAGGATATTAGTGTTCAAAGTGAACAGAGCGATGGTATTCTTGAAGAGGAATTTTCCTTGACACCAACATCCACTGCAGATGAGACCTTCCAAACCATGGGTGATGCAGCAGTGAACAACCTACCAAAACATATAATTTTTCAGTTCCCCATTGCCAACCAGGAGAGAGCAACTACCTTAAAGAATATACCTCCTTTAGTAATGCCAATCTTCTATGGTTTGGGTACTGAGGATACAAATACCCTCTTTTTTGAGTTTGATGTGTTGTGTAAAAGCTATGATTATACAATAGATGCACATTGTCTCAAATTGTTTCCAACAACCTTGAAGGATGTTGCTTTAAGATGGTTCATGGTTTTAGGAAGAGATCTTATTCTTGATTGGAATACTATGAATACAAAGTTCCTAGAGAAGCACCAAGACTATTGCAGAGGAATTGATAGAAAAAGAGATGACATATTAAGGATGTTGCAAAAGGAGGATGAATCTTTGGAAGACTACATAATGGTGAAGGTAAATTTCTTAAAAGGAAATAACATAAGTATTGAACATCAACCAACAACTATGCTAAGCTGAAATGCATGACATAAATAAAAATCTGAGAAAACAAACAAGAAACTACTATGTCTGCTTTGGTTGCAAGAACAATCACATAATAGAATTCTAGTGGCTACAGGAACAGTCAGTGCCATATTCTTAACTAATTACTGACAAAAAGTTATAACTAAATTAAACTAAACTAAAGGACAAAATGCTCACCAAGTGGGCCTCCTTGGATGAGCATCCTCTAAAACTAATGTAAACTCAGATGCACAGACTTATAACTTCACCTTATTCATTGGAAAACATGAGTACAATAGAGTAGTGTAATTGTATTACTGGAAACTAAGAATGCAATTACATCATCAGATCATGCAACCTTCTGAGAAGGAGCATCCGCTCTTATTTATAGGAAAAGAAGTGACTAAGTAAGCAAGGCGGTCAACTCCATGAATTGGGAGGATGCAACTTTAGGGAAAGCAAAGAAAGTGGAGAGGCAGTTACACATGCATGGAATTTGGTTAGACGTGCTTTCCTCAACTCATATTTAGCACAATAGTAATGCCTATATTCGCTCAATAACAATAAAGATCATTTACAAGGTGGTTACAACTCGGTTTGCATGAGGAATCTCTCATTTTTGACCTTTTTGAATGATTCCCTTCGTTGACCTTTGCATGACCACTTTGTTAGCCGTTATGGTGAATGATCATCTGGCATAATCTTCTCAATCTAGTGGCCTCAAATCATAGCTGCATGGCAATATTAGTACGCACAATAATTACATATCTGTAACTATCGTAAAGAACATTCATTAATCCACATGTAGAATTAACATAGATAGTCCATATAACATGTCAATGTCATTAAATATTTGCAGAGATAAAATTAGGTCCAATGTCTATGGTTTCGAGGAAATATCAACATTCAAAAATCAAGTTTCATAACAATTTCAATAAATAGATCATAAATTCTACCAAAATTAAATCATAAACTAGACTCATCACCAATTCATTGGGGGAGTTTCATTAGTGACAAGTTGCATGAACAAATAATAATTTTCTCAGACACCCAATGGTTTTCAATGTCTTCATATGTTTTTTATTCTTGCACCCTGAGGGTAAATGTACAAGGATTAGACAGAGTTGGTACCCTGGACAAAGAAAAAGGGAATAATTTGATTTATGCTCATATGCCCTAGATTAATACTCACCAATACTAAGAGCATTATAGAGGATGAATGATGTGTTTTCTATGAGGCTGGTAAGATTAATGGAAGGTGAAAAATCCAAAAGATTGTCCCTAGAAGCACAAAGTGTTATCCGGTCGGTTGGGGGTTGGTATATTCAATATCCTTCTTTCACCTACATCAGGGTGGAAGGATTCAAGGACACCCCTTCATGCTACCCAGGTTTTCAATTGACAAGATGTTATTACTAGGAATTGGTGAGATAGATGCAACCATCTCATGCTCTTTTCTTGCAAGTGCACAAAAATGTTCCATCAAATTCCCCATCACAATTGGGAATTACAAATATGTTATGGCTTGAGTGTTGATATGTGTGAGGGAGGGTTGAAGCTCTATAAGTTGGAGTTCTTTACACTCCAACAAAATTATGATCAAAGAGAAACCTTGCTAGGCTAATAAGTAGTAAGTATGCTCATGTTTATGATCTGGAGGATTTTTGGCATAATTATGATGATGATCATGAGGTTAGGCAATGGTCATACGAAAGATTTCCATTACAAGTAGCAAGAATTCTTGGACTCCATGATATTTTGGAGTAGTTGATACAAATAATGGGGAGGTATTGAATGCAATTTATGATACAAAAATTATTTTTGATGAACCTATCCAAGACCAGATTATACAAAGGAGATTGTAACCATTAAGGAGATTTCTAAGAAAGTATTGACATACACTCAACACTAGATCAATGGTTATGGTGAGGCATTAAAAGAAGCTAGGGTAAAGTTGAAATACCCACCTAATGTCAAGAGAAAGAAATAGTTAGAAGATGAGTCAGGGTATGTAGAGACTTCTAAAAAGAAAAGAAAGAGTTGAAAAATAGAGGCAACTAGGCATAGTAAGGAAGGAATTCTTGATACCTCAAGCCGGTGAATTTCAGTGATGCCATATAGCCAATGCAAAGAGACAATAACCAATCCAACTAATGTAATGGTGATTCCTAAGGTGGAATTTTCATCCATAGTAAAGCCAAGATCTTAACCTATGACTGGTGAGGAGGTGAGAATGAAAACAAAGACACAAGCTAAGACAGGGTCTGCATTGCAGAAGGTAGATATATTTACTTCTCCACCCTTAATCAATACAAAAGCAATGAGATAAGCCCTGGGAGGGACTCCTATAATTGAAGAGGAAGGTCCTAAAAAAACTGAAGAAGTTAGAAAAAAGTGGGAGAAGATGGTTGCCATGATGAAACATTTTGAAGAGAAACGATCTAAAGAAAATCCTATGATGCATCCGGTAGTGGAAGAAGTGCTAGATATAGGGTCAAATTCTATAGATAAAGAAGAAGAAGATTTTATAAGAGGAACACTCGCTCCAAAAGTGGGAAACCCTAAAGAAATTGATGAAAGAAGAACAATGGATACTATTGGTTAGAATCCCATTGATAATATTGATAATGAAGACACAATTGATGATCAACTTCCACTAGGAAGAAATAAAGAGAATGTCAGCAACCGTAGACTTCTAAGAAATCAGGAGAAGGTCAGGATAAGAACGAGAATGTATAGTCTTCATAGAAATTGGGTGGTGAACCAAGAAATGATGATAATCTTGATGTTTTAAGACAAAAGGAAAATGATATGCCAAGGATTGATGTTGAATACATGGCAAGACAGGAGAATATAAGTTTGACAAGGAAGAGATGGTGATGAACCAAGTTAATCCAAAATCCATTCCAATGAGGATAGAAAGTGTTCAAGTTCTCAGGGTTGTGATAGGTAATATTGATAGTTCAAGAGGATAAGTTCCTGAACTTACATATCATCAAGAATGAAGAAATAATGAAGAGGAAAAACAAAATGAAGAAGCACTTGACTGGATAGTTAGGCAAATGGCTCTATCATTGGAGGTGGAACTGGTGCCTCTAGATCTCATAATTTTAATACAAGTAGATACCCTTAAACATAGAGGTAGGGAAAATACAAGACATGCTATGAAGAGGAATGCAGATGGAGGGAGAAATCTCAAAATAGCTACTCCAATGAGAGATAAGAGAAAGTATGAAATAACACCTGGGGATAATAGGGTAACAACAATTAATGTTAGACATTTATCATGGGGATAGGAATTAGAAGAGATGAAAGTAAATTTAGAGACAACTATCACCAGAGTACAAAAGAGTAAGAAGAAGAAAAGAGAGTTAAAGGAAAGTATTTCTTTCCTAGAAGGTTTTATCAAGTCACTAGCTAGTTAATCTGGACAAACACAAACTGAATTGCCACAAAATCCAGTGCTCATGTCTAAGGAGAAAGTAGATTCCATTACAATGCTTCATCATAAGGTAAGCATATTTGAAGAATGGATGGGGTAATTGGTAAGGAAAGGAGAAGAGTTAATAAAGGATGCAATTGGGAAGCATATCGTTGGTGCGACAAGTCCAAAATACTTAAAGGAGAATAGCAATTTTTCCAAGAATAGACTGATGCAAAAAGGCGAAAGCTAAAATCTCTTCCTTAGACAAATGTTTGAGAGTTGGTGAATGAAAAGATAACCATGGAACAAGAAGTTATAGTATTCAGGAAGTGGAGAAAATAATTTAATTGGGAAAGTGACACTTTGTTGCAATGTGTAGAAGGATTTGAAAAGGTCACTGAGATAAGCAAAGAATTTGATTGATAGAGAAAAGACCTTTATTGAAACGCTAGCTCAACAAATTTATGATCCTTGGACTTTAGGACAAGATGATAAAGAGGTAAAATCTTTTAAGAAATGGATTGAAAAGGTGAATAAGGATCCTATTCGCTCATTAAGTTGGGAGGTTATAGATGAAATTATAAAGTGTAGAAATTCTATGACTAAATATGAGGCAAAAATAATGTAGAGAAATGAAAAAATCATTCAAATATTAGAAGATTATGCTAGGCATAAATACAGGTTGAAAGTGATTCAAGGAGTACCAAAGGAATGCATGCATCAAGTGTTGATCGCTTTTCAGGAATATCAGTAGAGGAAAGGTGAAGATGACTCTTCAGACCCAAAGTTCAATGAAGAAGATTAGATAGTTAGATACCGGATGCCGAAAGTTTTGTGCATGGATATAGTTTTGAAGTGAATTTTGCAGGTTTGTTCCCAATCTTGGTGAGAGCGGTTGATTCCAAAGGTTTTAAAAAGTGTCAAAAATCTTATTTTTGTGTAATGAACTTGTGACCCAGAGCCCAAAGTTGAATATTGTTGTTGATGAAGAATTCAAAGTATCTTTGACTTTTCCTAGAAAGTTCTAATGACAACTCTCACTTGCCACATGCCACATGTTGCATTTTAATTTGTTTCTATGATTCTCTTTGATGGGACTAAGTTTAAATTCTTTGAGGCCTTATTTCTATAAAAAGGATGTTTACTACTTTATTTTATTTTAAGTTTAGAATTTATGGATGTTAGAGAACCAAAACTTTTTCAAGTTTTGTTCTTTTTCCTACTTTTTTTCCATTCTAGACTAGAAACTTGTATGTTTCATTAGAAGTTAACTAATATCAGAGTTAATTTCAAAGCTATTTCTTGATATGAAATCTTACGTAGCTAATTGTTTATTCCTATCTTACAAGACTGTGTGTTGCACCGTTTAAGGGTGCATATTGACACTATCCAATGGCAAATAATCCCCCTTTTCTTTGAGCTCTTACATCATTCTATGCCTAGCTATGAAACAATCTGGTGACATATGGAATGATTTACTCTGGTTTGGTTATTTCTTGAGGCATGCATGGATAATACTTGAGAGAAATTTTACTTTTCAATAAATTTTTATGCTTTATTTTAGAATAGATGTTGTATATTTTAGAAAATGTACCAAAAAAGTGATAAATGCATGGATTTTTATTACAAATCTTTTGATTCCACTAAATTTTTGAATGATTAATGATAAATCTACTTGAATGTATGCAAGTTATTTGAATTTCATGAAATATTGTTGCAAATTATTTGATTTCATGAAGTTATTGAATGACTGGACTAAGATTATGTTCTTATCTCTATGATACCAGCCAATGCCTTGATGATTGTTTACCCATTGTGTTTAAGAAAAATATCACAATAAACCCTGAGTGAACCTAGTACGTCAAGACCTGACATAAATGAGACTTGGGATCAAGTTGAGGTTTCCTTATATTTAGGTTTTTCCTAGTGTAGTCTTTCAAGAGAGATAGGTTTTTGTCGTGTCTCTATGAGAATTTATTTGTTTGTTGGTGTGCGACTAACATCCACGCCAAAATCTTGTCTCAAAGCATCATCCTTTGGAGTGATTCAAAATTTATTAGTGTTAATTAATTGCAGATTTTAGGTTTAATAGTTAGCTTATCACAAAGTTGAGCTGAAATTACCTTTAGCAATAGTTCTAGATTTAATCCTTTTTCCTTGTTTTGTAGTTTATTCTTTGTTTCCTTTTTCACATGTGTCAACCACCTATACTAGATGATATAGGAAATATAGAATCTCTAGATGCACATATAGTTTCAACATCATCACAAGATTACATAGCCCTAGTTGATAATTAAATGGAGTCTTTACAAGGGTTTAGTGGAATATTAAGTTAGGATCCACCTTTGAATTGTGTGTCTAACACCAATTTTACTGAGAATTAGTTGGGCCTTACATTTTTGGCATTGTTTCCAAGGATGGTCCTACATTCAATATTCTTTTATGATATTTCAAGCTTTCTTAGTTTAGTGTTTTATTTTCCACATTAGAATAACAAGGTTTTAATCCACCAACACCAGAACGTTTTAATAACATTTTGGAGGAGCCATTGACACAAAAGTCATAACTTTTGTATGTAGAGGCAACAAGATGCTTTGGGAAGATTTCTCCCCTCAACACATGAAGCTAAAGAGGATATTGGTGTTCAAAGTGAACAGAGCGATGGTATTCTTGAAGAGGAATTTTCCTTGACACCAACATCCACTGCAGATGAGACCTTCCAAACCATGGGTGATGCAGCAGTGAACGAACCTACCAAAACATATAATTTTTCAGTTCCCCATTGCCAACCAAGAGAGAGCAACTGCCTTAAAGAATATACCTCCTTCAGTAATGCCAATCTTCTATGGTTTGGGTACTGAGGATACAAATACCCTCTTTTTTGAGTTTGATGTGTTGTGTAAAAGCTATGATTATACAATAGATGCACATAGTCTCAAATTGTTTCCAACAACCTTGAAGGATGTTGCTTTAAGATGGTTCATGGTTTTAGGAAGAGATCTTATTCTTGATTGGAATACTATGAATACAAAGTTCCTAGAGAAGCACCAAGACTATTGCAGAGGAATTGATAGAAAAAGAGATGACATATTAAGGATGTTGCAAAAGGAGGATGAATCTTTGGAAGACTACATAATGGTGAGTAAATTTCTTAAAAGGAAATAACATAAGTATTGAACATCAACCAACAACTATGCTAAGCTGAAATGCATGACATAAATAAAAATTTGAGAAAACAAACAAGAAACTACTATGTCTGCTTTAGTTGCAAGAACAATCACATAATAGAATTCTAGTGGCTACAGGAACAGTCAGTGCCATATTCTTAACTAATTACTGACAAAAAGTTATAACTAAATTAAACTAAACTAAAGGACAGAATGCTCACCAAGTGGGCCTCCTTGGATGAGCATCCTCTAAAACTAATGTAAACTCAGATGCACAGACTTATAACTTCACCTTATTCATTGGAAAACATGAGTACAATAGAGTAGTGTAATTGTATTACTGGAAACTAAGAATGCAATTACATCATCAGATCATGCAACCTTCTGAGAAGGAGCATCCGCTCTTATTTATAGGAAAAGAAGTGACTAAGTAAGCAAGGCGGTCAACTCCATGAATTGGGAGGATGCAACTTTAGGGAAAGCAAAGAAAGTGGAGAGGCAGTTACACATGCATGGAATTTGGTTAGACGTGCTTTCCTCAACTCATATTTAGCACAATAGTAATGCCTATATTCGCTCAATAACAATAAAGATCATTTACAAGGTGGTTACAACTCGGTTTGCATGAGGAATCTCTCATTTTTGACCTTTTTGAATGATTCCCTTCGTTGACCTTTGCATGACCACTTTGTTAGCCGTTATGGTGAATGATCATCTGGCATAATCTTCTCAATCTAGTGGCCTCAAATCATAGCTGCATGGCAATATTAGTACGCACAATAATTACATATCTGTAACTATCGTAAAGAACATTCATTAATCCACATGTAGAATTAACATAGATAGTCCATATAACATGTCAATGTCATTAAATATTTGCAGAGATAAAATTAGGTCCAATGTCTATGGTTTCGAGGAAATATCAACATTCAAAAATCAAGTTTCATAACAATTTCAATAAATAGATCATAAATTCTACCAAAATTAAATCATAAACTAGACTCATCACCAATTCATTGGGGGAGTTTCATTAGTGACAAGTTGCATGAACAAATAATAATTTTCTTAGACACCCAATGGTTTTCTATGTCTTCATATATTTTTTATTCTTACACCCTGAGGGTAGATGTACAAGGATTAGACAGAGTTGGTACCCTGGACAAAGAAACAGGGAATAATTTGATTTATGCTCATATGCCCTAGATTAATACTCACCAATACTGAGAGCATTATAGAGGATGAATGATGTGTTTTCTATGAGGCTGGTAAGATTAATGGAAGGTGAAAAATCCAAAAGATTGTCCCTAGAAGCACAAAGTGTTATCCGGTTGGTTGGGGGTTGGTATATTCAATATCCTTCTTTCACCTACATCAGGGTGGAAGGATTCAAAGGACACCCCTTCATGCTACCCAGGTTTTCAATTGACAAGATTTTATTACTAGAATTGGTGAGATAGATGCAACCATCTCATGCTCTTTTTGTGCAAGTGCACAAGAAATGTTCCATCAAATTCCCCATCACAATTGGGAATTACAAATATGTTGTGGCATGAAGTGCTGATATGTGTGAGGGAGGGTTGAAGCTCTATAAGTTGGAGTTCTTTACACTCCAACAAAAGAATTATGATCCAAAGAGAAACCTTGCTAGGCTAATAAGTAGTAAGTATGCTCATGTTTATGATCTGGAGGATTTTTGGCATAATTATGATGATGATCATGAGGTTAGGCAATGGTCATACGAAAGATTTCCATTACAAGTAGCAAGAATTCTTGGACTCCATGATATTTTGGAGTAGTTGATACAAATAATGGGGAGGTACTGAATGCAATTTATGATACAAAAATTATTTTTGATGAACCTATCCAAGACCCAAATTATACAAAGGAGATTGTAACCATTAAGGAGATTTCTAAGAAAGTATTGACATACACTCAACACTAGATCAATGGTTATGGTGAGGCATTAAAAGAAGCTAGGGTAAAGTTGAAATACCCACCTAATGTCAAGAGAAAGAAATAGTTAGAAGATGAGTCACGGTATGTAGAGACTTCTAAAAAGAAAAGAAAGAGTTGAAAAATAGAGGCAACTAGGCATAGTAAGGAAGGAATTCTTGATACCTCAAGCCGGTGAATTTCAGTGATGCCATAGCCAATACAAAGAGACAATAACCAATCCAACTAATGTAATGATGATGCCTAAGGTGGAATTTTCATCCATAGTAAAGCCAAGATCTTAACCTATGACTGGCGAGGAGGTGAGAATGAAAACAAAGACACAAGCTAAGACAGGGTCTGCATTGCAGAAGGTAGATATATTTACTTCTCCACCCTTAATCAATACAAAAGCAATGAGATAAGCCCTGGGAGGGACTCCTATAATTGAAGAGGAAGGTCCTAAAAAAAATGAAGAAGTTAGAAAAAAGTGGGAGAAGATGGTTGCCATGATGAAACATTTTGAAGAGAAACGATCTAAAGAAAATCCTATGATGCATCCGGTAGTGGAAGAAGTGCTAGATATAGGGTCAAATCCTATAGATAAAGAAGAAGAAGATTTTATAAGAGGAACACTCACTCAAAAAGTGGGAAACCCTAAAGAAATTGATGAAAGAAGAACAATGGATACTATTGGTTAGAATCCCATTGATAATATTGATAATGAAGACACAATTGATGATCAACTTCCACTAGGAAGAAATAAAGAGAATGTCAAGCAACCGTAGACTTCTAAGAAATCAGGAGAAGGTCAAGATAAGAACGAGAATGTATAGTCTTCAAGAAATTGGGTGGTGAACCAAGAAATGATGATAATCTTGATGTTTTAAGACAAAAGGAAAATGATATGCCAAGGATTGATGTTGAATACATGGCAAGACAGGAGAATATAAGTTTGAAAAGGAAGAGATGGTGATGAACCAAGTTAATCCAAAATCCATTCCAATGAGGATAGAAAGTGTTCAAGTTCTCAGGGTTGTGATAGGTAATATTGATAGTTCAAGAGGATAAGTTCCTGAACTTACATATCATCAAGAATGAAGAAATAATGAAGAGGAAAAACAAAATGAAGAAGCACTTGACTGGATAGTTGACTCTATCTTGGAAGTGCAACGGTGCCTCTAGATCTCATAATTTAAGACAGTAGATACCCTTAAACATAGAAGTAGGAAAATACAAGACATGCTATAGAAGAATGCAGATGGAGGAGAAATCTCAAAATAGCTACTCCAGGAGATAAATATGAAATACACACAGGGATAATAGGGTAACAACAATTAATGTTAGACATTCATCACAAGGACAGGAATTAGAAGAAATGAAAGTAAATTTAGAGACAACTATCACCAGGTAAAAAAGAGTAAGAAAAGAAAAGAGAGCTAAAGGAAAGGATTGATTTCCTAGAAGGTTTTATCAAGTCACTAGCCAAATATGGACAAACACAAACTCAATTGCCACAAAATCCAATACTCATGTCTAAGGAGAAAGTAGATTCCATTACAATGCTTCATCATAAGGTAAGCATATTTGAAGAATGGATGGGGTAATTGGTAAGGAAAGGAGAAGAGTTAATAAAGGATGCAATTGGGAAGCATATCGTTGGTGCGACAAGTCCAAAATACTTAAAGGAGAATAGCAATTTTTCCAAGAATAGACTGATGCAAAAAGGCGAAAGCTAAAATCTCTTCCTTAGACAAATGTTTGAGAGTTGGTGAATGAAAAGATAACCATGGAACAAGAAGTTATAGTATTCAGGAAGTGGAGAAAATAATTTAATTGGGAAAGTGACACTTTGTTGCAATGTGTAGAAGGATTTGAAAAGGTCACTGAGATAAGCAAAGAATTTGATTGATAGAGAAAAGACCTTTATTGAAACGCTAGCTCAACAAATTTATGATCCTTGGACTTTAGGACAAGATGATAAAGAGGTAAAATCTTTTAAGAAATGGATTGAAAAGGTGAATAAGGATCCTATTCGCTCATTAAGTTGGGAGGTTATAGATGAAATTATAAAGTGTAGAAATTCTATGACTAAATATGAGGCAAAAATAATGTAGAGAAATGAAAAAATCATTCAAATATTAGAAGATTATGCTAGGCATAAATACAGGTTGAAAGTGATTCAAGGAGTACCAAAGGAATGCATGCATCAAGTGTTGATCACTTTTTCAGGAATATCAATAGAGGAAAGGTGAAGATGACTCTTCAGACCCAAAGTTCAATGAAGAAGATTAGATAGTTAGATACCGGATGCCGAAAGTTTTGTGCATGGATATAGTTTTGAAGTGAATTTTGCAGGTTTGTTCCCAATCTTGGTGAGAGCGGTTGATTCCAAAGGTTTTAAAAAGTGTCAAAAATCTTATTTTTGTGTAATGAACTTGTGACCCAGAGCCCAAAGTTGAATATTGTTGTTGATGAAGAATTCAAAGTATCTTTGACTTTTCCTAGAAAGTTCTAATGACAACTCTCACTTGCCACATGCCACATGTTGCATTTTAATTTGTTTCTATGATTCTCTTTGATGGGACTAAGTTTAAATTCTTTGAGGCCTTATTTCTATAAAAAGGATGTTTACTAATTTATTTTATTTTAAGTTCAGAATTTATGGATGTCAGAGAACCAAAAAATTTTCAAGTTTTGTTCTTTTTCCTACTTTTTTTCCATTCTAGACTAGAAACTTGTATGTTTCATTAGAAGTTAACTAATATCAGAGTTAATTTCAAAGCTTTTCTTGATATGAAATCTTACGTAGTTGATTGTTTATTCCTATCGTACAAGACTGTGTGTTGAATCGTTTAAGAGTGCATACTGACACTATCCAATGGCAAATAATCCCCCTTTTCTTTAAGCTCTTACATCATTCTATGCCTAGCTATGAAACAATCTGGTGACATATGGAATGATTTACTCTGGTTTGGTTATTTCTTGAGGCATGCATGGATAATACTTGAGAGAAATTTTACTTTTCAATAAATTTTTATGCTTTATTTTAGAATAGATGTTGTATATTTTAGAAAATGTACCAAAAAAGTGATAAATGCATGGATTTTTATTACAAATCTTTTGATTCCACTAAATTTTTGAATGATTAATGATAAATCTACTTGAATGTATGCAAGTTATTTGAATTTCATGAAATATTGTTGCAAATTATTTGATTTCATGAAGTTATTGAATGACTGGACTAAGATTATGTTCTTATCTCTATGATACCAGCCAATGCCTTGATGATTGTTTACCCATTGTGTTTAAGAAAAATATCACAATAAACCCTGAGTGAACCTAGTATGTCAAGACCTGACATAAATGAGACTTGGGATCAAGTTGAGGTTTCCTTATATTTAGGTTTTTCCTAGTGTAGTCTTTCAAGAGAGATAGGTTTTTGTCGTGTCTCTATGAGAATTTATTTGTTTATTGGTGTGCGACTAACATCCACACCAAAATCTTGTCTCAACGCATCATCCTTTGGAGTGATTCAAAATTTATTAGTGTTAATTAATTGCAGATTTTAGGTTTAATAGTTAGCTGAGCTGAAATTACCTTTAGCAATAGTTCTAGATTTAATCCTTTTTCCTTGTTTTGTAGTTTATTCTTTGTTTCCTTTTTCACATGTGTCAACCACCTATACTAGATGATATAGGAAATATAGAATCTCTAGATGCACATATAGTTTCAACATCATCACAAGATTACATAGCCCTAGTTGATAATTAAATGGAGTCTTTACAAGGGTTTAGTGGAATATCAAGTTAGGATCCACCTTTGAATTGTGTGTCTAACACCAATTTTACTGAGAATTAGTTGGGCCTTACATTTTTGGCATTGTTTCCAAGGATGGTCCTACATTCAATATTCTTTTATGATATTTCAAGCTTTCTTAGTTTAGTGTTTTTTTTTCCACATTAGAATAATAAGGTTTTAATCCACCAACACCAAAATGTTTTAATAACATTGTGGAGGAGCCATTGACACAAAAGTCATAACTTTTGTATGTAGAGGCAACAAGATGCTTTGGGAATATTTCTCCCCTCAACACATGAAGCTAAAGAGGATATTAGTGTTCAAAGTGAACAGAGCGATGGTATTCTTGAAGAGGAATTTTCCTTGACACCAACATCCACTGCAGATGAGACCTTCCAAACCATGGGTGATGCAGCAGTGAACAACCTACCAAAACATATAATTTTTCAGTTCCCCATTGCCAACCAGGAGAGAGCAACTACCTTAAAGAATATACCTCCTTTAGTAATGCCAATCTTCTATGGTTTGGGTACTGAGGATACAAATACCCTCTTTTTTGAGTTTGATGTGTTGTGTAAAAGCTATGATTATACAATAGATGCACATTGTCTCAAATTGTTTCCAACAACCTTGAAGGATGTTGCTTTAAGATGGTTCATGGTTTTAGGAAGAGATCTTATTCTTGATTGGAATACTATGAATACAAAGTTCCTAGAGAAGCACCAAGACTATTGCAGAGGAATTGATAGAAAAAGAGATGACATATTAAGGATGTTGCAAAAGGAGGATGAATCTTTGGAAGACTACATAGAAAGGTTCCAGTTTTGCTGTAATAAATCCCTCCAAAATAGGCTCTTTGATGAGTCTCTAAAGCTAATATTCTTAAGAGGGATTAATGAGTACTATATGGATGCACTTAACCTCATTGGGGTAGGAGATATTTTTCAAACACCATTTAAGGAATTTTACAAGACATGCAAGAACTATTCAAGGTCTTTCACAAAGAAGGTTAGAGGAGATAGGACATCTTCCATCAACAAGACATCTAATGGAGTCTCTAGAGTGGAACTAAGTAATCTTCTATCAAACATGAAATAAGACATCATCAACCATTTGGCTACACAATTGGAAACTCTGCATGTGAAGAAGAAGCAAGAAGAGGCAGAGATAATCCTTACTAAAAATTGCCTCAATTGTAAATAGAAAAAAGCTAATTGTAAGTGAAAAAGAGTGGCAAGTATTTCTGAGGATAGGTGAGGGAAAACCAACTTTCAAGAATTGAAGGATGAATATGGAAAAAATTTCTACATTGTTCAAAGGAAACCGTGGAAAACAAGACAAGGTATGCATCAAGATCCTTTGAATTACAATATTTCATTTCTAGTTGGCAATTCAAATTTCCCAAATTGGAATCCTCAACCTTGTTCAAATACACAAAGCCAATGAAAAACCACTCAACCCAATATGAACCAACAACAACAAAACATGTGGCCACAACAAAAATATCATGGATCCAACTACAACCCCCAATGGCTACCACAACAAAACCAATGACAACATCAATGACAAAAAGGCCAGCAATGGAAAAACCAAAACATGAATTATCAGTAGCCACAATAGCAAGCCATTATGCTAAACCAAAAAAATCCATCACCTCAACCACGTAGAGCACCTCAACTACCAACCTAACATGCACCTAACCCAAATAACAAGCCTATATACTAATCAACCTATTCAATACCATACTTATGGGGTAGAGGTGAGTGATGTCCATAAATCAAGGAAAACATTAGCTAGCCATTCATCCCCTTGAATAATTGAGTTGGTTGATGAGGAACCCCCAACAAAGACCTTAGACAACCCACCTAAGGAGCTCGAGTCAAATTAGGTTAACCAAACCAATTCAATTCTAGACCCTCCATTCCTTAAACGATTAGCTATTCAAAGACATCAAACACAAGCTAAAGCTAACCTGTTTGGATAACTTAAGGATGTTTGTATAAATACACCCCTCATCCAATACATCAAGGAGATTCCCATTTACACTAAAACAGCGAGAGAAATTTTCCTTAAAAATCCAGGAAGGAAGAGAAAGGACCCCCAAATTGTTCATGTCTTAGGACAACTTACAGATATTATGTTGGAAAACATAACTATCCCCAAGTATGCAGATCTTGGGAGTCCTATAGTAGATGTAAAGATAAATAACACTCTCATTAAAATCACCTTGATTGAATTGGGAGCAGCTATTAATGTGATGACCAAGGAAACAATGTAGTTATTATAGTTAATAGATCTTAGACCTACACCCATTGTCCTATAGTTGGAAAATATGTCAACAGTTAAACCTGACGGCATCATTAAAGACTTCATCATAACACTAGATTCATGAGAGTACCTTGTAGATTTCATGGTATTGCAACCAAATGCTAACCTTGAAAGCTATCCCCTCATTTTATGAAGACCATGGTTGGAAACAAAAAATGCATTTATAGGTTGTAGGTCTAAAAATATGATTATTTCAAATGGATATGTGACTAAGAAATTAGTCCTTTATCCACCAACTTGGCCACATGCAAACTTAGAAAATACCATTTAGCCTACCCTATATGAGGAAGACCAATACTCCTTGAAAACCCTCATGAATATTGAATGTGACCCCTTATTAAGAAATCAAGATGAGGATGAATTAATAGCACACATCATACAAAATAACTATGGTAGGGACCTGCATCAATAGGACTACCTGACATGTGTGCAAGATCATCTGTAAAATTTTATCCTTGCCAATTCATCTCAGTCAATATCCCAAATTTTCCATAATTTTCTACCACAACAATGTATCCTATACATAGTAGGACTCAACCTCTCATCAGTTCAAACAACATCCAAGACTTTGGAAATCATACTAGGTAAACATTAAATATTAGTAGTGAATTAACCATTGCACAACAGACTTCCTTGACCACTGTGTTGAAGGCACACACAACAACCTTTGCATGGGATTACCATGACATGAAAGGGATTTACACAAACTTGTGTATGCACATGATATACACTAATGATGGTTTCAAACCAATAAGGAAACCCCAAAGGAGAATGAACCTTGCACTAAGAGACATAATTAAAACAAAATTATAAAAATTGCTTGATGTGGGCTTCATTTACCCTATTTCTAACAATCAATGGGTGTCACCTCTAGTAATTTTCCAAAAGAAAGGAGGAAAGTGGAGAGTTTGTGTGGATTATATAGAATTTAATGTAGCCACTCGAAAAGACCACTTTCCACTACCATTCATTGATCAAGTACTTGATTCACTAGTAGGTAAAAAGTACTTCTCTTTTCTAGATGGATTCAATGGCTATAATCAAATTAAGATAGCTCTAGAGGACTAGGATAAAACAACCTTCACATGACCTTGGGGAACACATGCTTATTTTTTCCTTCCATTTGGGCTATGTAATGCTCTAACCACTTTCCAAAGGGAAGTGTTGAGTATATTCTTAGATTTTGTACATGACTCCATGGAAGTCTACATGGATGATTTCACAACTTATGGGGATACATATCATGAATTACTTGGTAACCTATAGAAGGTCCTAAAAAGGTGTCAAGAACACAATTTATTCCTAAGATGAAAATTGTTTCATGATGATGATAGAAGGAATTGTGCTAGGACATTTTGTGTCAAATGATGGAATTCAAGTGCATCCTAATAAAATTGAAGTAATCTCAACACTCTTTGTGCCTCAAAAACAAAATGACTTTAGAAGTTTTCTAGGACATGTTGGGTACTATAGAAGATTCATACAAGACTTTAGCAAACTTACAACCCCATTATTTGTTTTACTCATAAAACATGTAGAATTTGAGTGAATGGCTACTTGTCAACACTCTTTTGAAGCACTCAAGACAACATTAACTAGAACACTTGTCTTGAGAGGACCAACTTGGACCTTACCCTTGCACATCCATACAGATGCTTCTAATTTTTCTATAGGAGCAATGCTTAGACAAAATAAAGACAATAAATAATATGCCATATATTACATCAGCAAGAATCTACAAAGGGAAAAACTCAATTATATAATGACAAAAAAAGAGATGTTGGTAGTTGTCTATGCAATATACAAGTTCAAACACTACATCGCATGATATCTAGTATTCGTACAAAATGATCACACAACAATAAGGTATCTAATGAATAAACTAGCGGTTGGTGGAAGATTTGTCAGATGGTTGTTATTACTACAAGAATTTGACATCACCATAGTGGTTAAGCCAGGTAAAGAAAATTTAGTGGAAAATTTTCTATCCAAGATACCAAATCAATCAATAGAATATGTTGTTGATGATTCTTTTCTAGATGAGAATTTATTTGCTCTATCTCTGCACATACCTTGGTTTGTTGATATTTCTAGCTATCTAGTAGCAAGACACACACCACCTCTTTTCTCCCCTAGAGAAAAGATACAATTGGTTCACAAGAGTTTTCCATGCTCATGGATAGTCAATTACTTATTCTACATAGGCCCAGATAACATTATGAGAAGATGCATTAGAGAAGATGAGGTCTATGATATCCTCAAAGCCCACCATGATGAACCCTATGGGGGACACTTTGCAAAAAAGAGGACAACACTTAAGATTCTCACCACTAATTATTATTGGCCAACTCTCCATAGGGATGTAGTGAAATACAGTAGGAGTTGTGATAGGTGCCAAAGAATGGGAAATCCAACAAAAATAGATGAGATTCCATTACAACCATAGTTAGCAATAACACCATTTGATAAATGGGGGTTAGACTTTATTGGCCCAATATCACCAACATAAAACAACAAGGAGTATATATTAGCCTACACAGATTATCTAATAAAGTGGGTAGAAGTTAAAGCATTTCAATTTGCAAGAGATTGAAATGTGGAAATTTTTTATATGAAGTTATATTTACAAGGTATGGAGTGCCAAGAGAAATTATCGTAGATGAATGTCCCCAGTTTACATAAGAGTTGATCACCAAATTGGTTCAAGAATATGAGATCATTTATAGGAATTCCAAACCCTACCACCCTCGAGCCAATGGGTAGGTGAAAGTAACAAATAGGTAAATTGAGAAGATTCTAACCAAAAAAATTTAGATTCATAGGAAGGATTGGGTAGCCAGGTTGCCTAAGGTAGTATGGGCCTATAAGACAACTTGGAAGACTACAATAGGGTTTACACCATATGGGTTGGTGTATGGAAAGATAAAAATACTTCTTATTGAATTTGAGTATAAAACATTAAGGAAAATAGTTGCACTAGATATAGAATTGACAACAATACAAAAGGAGATATTACACAATTTAAATGCATTAGATGAAATAAGGATGGAAGCTATGCACCACACTGAGGTTGTTCAAAAATAAAGAATCAGATGGCATGATCATTTCATCAAAACAAAGGAATTCAGTGTAGGTGATTGGGATTTGCTCTATGACTCAAGGTACAAAGACTACAAAGGGAAGTTACAAACAAGATGGTTAGGTCCATATGAAATACAATAATTATTTCCAAATGGGGCAGTATAGTTGTAGACAATTGATGCAGTCAAATTATCACTCTTGGTTAATGACCATAGATTAAAAATTTACAAAAATCCAGTACAAAATGATGACTTTGTTCTTTCATTAATGCACCAATATGGACTAGAGAGTGAATTTGACAAATAAATTTTATTAGACATCAAAGATTCAACAACAGATACCATAGGTTCTACACACGACTCAGCAGATGAGCTACACAACTCAATTACTAAAGTCACTCAAGTATAATTTCCTACCACATTTCACAAACACACACAACACAAGTGATAACAATCAACAATAATTTTCAAGCATGGTCTATGATGTAGTAGGAACCTGTAGCTTCATTCCTAAAGGCAACAAAATTCAAAAAGGGACCTATTATTGAAGGCACCTAAACACTTGTCTACTAAAAATTTCAAAATTTCAGCCAAATTAATTGCATATCCATCCATATATAATTTATTCCTTCATACACGAAGCCTCATAAATATCATTTCACAACATGCATCTTCATACACCTCATCCCAAGTAACATTCATCTCACCTTTCTTGATTTCCATGCACTATGTAGTTCATTTAACATCTCATAACCCGTGCATCCCACAGCCTTTCAAAACCATCATTTACCATGCGCCATGTAGTCATATCATTCATTTCCAATTACAATTAAGAACAGTCACATCATATCTCATTGTAGGTAGTACTAATCAATTTCACACAAGCTATGTTTTAGTTTAAACTTCTACAAGTACATACATTAATTTTCTATAATTATCATAGATGATAATTTGTTTTTTTACATGTTTACATATTAAATATTGCATGATTTGTATCAATTTTAATATTTCCATGAAATCATCTTACCCTCTACCAAGAAAAGTGTAATTAAGTGCAAACACTTAATACCTTTAGTTGGGGGGGAGAGGTACTCTTCATTTTCATTTTCTTGATTTTCAAAACCCAAAAACTTTTTGCAATATTTTTTCATTATGTTTTCCTCATTCCTTATACAATCCAAGCTATAAATCAAGCTTAGAAGGAAATAAGAATGGTTAGAACAACTACATTTGGAGAACACAAACAAACATGCATAAAGGGATAGGTGTGGTTAAAGTGATAATTAGAGAATATGAGCATAAACAGAGCAGATTGTGATCATGGGTGGTGATATAATTTGAAAAAAACCATCTACACATAATCAACTATTGGAAGATAGACTAGTATTGCCTATTTTTCAACATGTTGGTTGGATGGACTACTTTTTGAAACTCATAGAGTTCAACAAAGTTATGACACAAATTTTTTGCTAATTTACAAAATGATGAGATGACTGTAAGAGGTTTGAAGGTGCATGCTTCAGAGGCTAACATTATTGAGGTATCAAGATTTCCACATGAAGGGGAAGAGTTTCCATTCAAGGTTGATGTTGTTTCTACTAGGAATGAATTTAGAAAATATGGAGGAAATCTGGAATCATCCTCCAAAGGTATTAAAAGATTATCCTTGTCATGGGTTTAGGCTTTTGTTGCTTCATATATAATTAAGTATCTCACATGTGATGGTAGGCAATCCCTATTATACACATTCCATTTTAAAATTTTAATCCATCTTTGCCATGATAGGTGTGTAAATGTTCCCAATTTTCTTTAAAATCTATTGAAAAGAATGAGTTTTGAGTATAAAAAAAGTGGAATAAAAGAATATTGTTACATTGCTGCATAATTTCCTTATTAATAAAGAGAATTTTGAGGGTTTAGTTTTCTCGTGCTTCATGGGAGAGTTTCCTAAATTACAGTAATATCAATAACATTCTTGAGGAACCTGTTGTTCCAGAAAATGTAGAATCACCTGTTGTATTAGGGAGAGAAATGACCTTTGGCTCCCCTACTGCTTCACTACCCATAATAGAGGAGATCCAGAGGAGCAGAGCCTACAAGAATCACAACCTATAGCCTTTGATCAACCTGTAACAGGAGATACCCAAGAAACCCATACTTTTTTCAAAACACCAAAAACTAGGAAAAGGAAAGGTTGAATGTTCTTCTATACCTACAAGAGGGAAAAATAAATCCGCATAGCCTAAGTATTCACATTGCCTAAATAAGAAAGGTGTTATGAGAGGATCAATTAAGAATTTGGAAAAGGAAGATGTCATGACAATGGTGACAGATTCAAAATTAAAAGAAGATGCCCCTGGGAATGTACATACACTAGTCAAATAACAATGGTATGCCACAAGAACCTCTAAATATAATTCAAAGGATGCCTTTGTTGCTAAAGAGGCGAGAAAGAAAACCCCACAAAGCCTTGATATTGAGGGTTGTGAATATGCCATGGGAGATGATAATCAATTTTTAGAAAAAGATGATTTTTCTATTGAGGAAAGAAATGTTAGAAAGGAGTTGCAAGAAGAACTTGAGAGGATAAATCAACTAGAGGAATCAATATAAATAAGGAAAAGGACAGTAAAAGGGACATGAAAATCAAGGAATTCGAGGAGAAATTGCATACTGGGTCTAAATTAGACA
>VDFB02323907.1:0-80391 GCA_007258455.2 Sequoia sempervirens
ACAAAGTCTCATTTTTCTATATAAATAGAGAGGCTTATACTCTCATTTGGGACACACTTTTTATTCTGTAAAATTACTCTGCTACATTATTCTACACTACTTTGATTTATTTTGCAATTGCATTTTGCTATATTTTGTGAGAGACTCGAGCATATGAGAGGAGCTAGATTGTGAGAGTTTTATTTGTAAGAGCATATTATCAATTCAAGTGGTTAAGTGTAATATAGGCATGGGGATCGAAGGGGCCTATCATTGGCTTCCTATTCCTATGCAGGAGTTTTTGTAGAGACTATGACACACATAAGAGCATCAATTTTTTTTTGCTAAGAGGGCATGATTTTCTACTCAAAAAGCTATGATTAAAGTTTGCAAGAGTTGTGATTCTTGTAACAACCCCAATGTTCTAATGAGTAAAATTTCCAATGTTTTCACCTCAAGTGAATAAAACATGATGTCATAACATAGCAATAAAAAAAAAAAATTCCATAATGTAAACTACATGCACATTTGAAATAACACTATTTCCAAACTTCCATTGCATTCCATTGTAATTTCACAAATCTTTTTAAAACATAGATGTCACATTGAATGAACTCAAGTTAACCATTCATGATTACATCCTTCCATATAAATGAGTACAAGATACATACATAACTCTTATGAGATTCATCTAGCAATAGATATATACAACTACTCATAATTTTGCCACATTGGTGCATACATTCTAGAAGTCATCGCTAGCAGGTGCAAACACTCTAGTTGTCCCCAATACTAGTGCATACATCCATAGACCTCAACCATAAACTGATGAGGAGAAGTGTCACTCAATCACTTTTCCACCAACCACAGACTCAAATGTGGTCCCCCACACATTTGTCACACATGACAAGATGGCCCTTCCCTTCGACATAGAGATTGGTTGGTAAACCCCATAACAATAGCCTATCTAAGCTTAGTGTTGTGTCTGACAAACTAAAACTAATCATATGGTCATATTCTGTAAGACTACGAAAGTCATGACCTAGAATGCATAAAAGGAACATAATGAATTGGCAATGTAAAGAATGGCTATTTACACTACTTTGGCCAAATTGTTATCACCTAGTACTTCAAGTGATAGTCATCCCATTCACATACACTACCATCGCTTAATTTGTATTATGACTATTCATATACTATTCTTAGGGCAATTTCCTCCAATGAGTAATCTTTAGCCCTAGAAATAACCTACTCCCTATTTCCTAAAAGTCTATGGTATCTCTACCAATTAACCCTAAGCGTAAGTCACCCCTTCAATGGATATTCCCATCCTAGGTATAGCATACAAGCTTATCTTTGCATAAAAAAGTTATTCACTTCAAAAGACAATCTAGTCCTAAGTATAAATTTATAATTTAGAGTATGGCTACATAAGCCTCATCATAATCATAGATTAAATATTCATATATATTTGAATCCCTTTAGTAATATATCACATCATTAAGTGATTCTCATCAAGAGTATAATCACATCTAGGAATGACCTCAATCAAAGAATAATCATATTAATAAATGATCCCATGAACGAGAGTGTAATCTCCTTAGTAAATATGATTAGTCAAGAGTAAAATCTTGTCAACATTATGACTTCATAACAAGAGTATAAAGAAACTACCCAAGTAGCAACTCTAACTCAATAGACAATTCTAGCCTATGTCTCTATACATATAGTATCTCATAAGCTCTAGTGATTTTCTTAATCACATAGGTGAGTCTCAACCTCAATACACCCTTATTTTAGGATAAAGTCATCAACCAATGACTAGTCTAATTATATAGGTTAATCCAATCCTATATGTTCCAATCAAGACCAAATGTACAACCCAACCACTCACACATGCAAGAGAAGCACAACACTATTATGCAAAATGTATAAGATAATACATAATATATAGGCCTTTTCAAGGCATGAAAAATAAGATAGGTGGAAAACTACCCAATATAGGAAAAACTAATTATCCCTAATTATCCTAAGTTAAACTTAACACTAACATAGAGGAAGTGGAAAATGAAGAAGGAATACACAAAAACCCAACCACAATATGGAAGATAAACAAAAGGAAAGGCATAGATGCTCCATGAAGGATGTTCTTGAAGAAGATGGTGAGAAAAAAACAAATAGGATTGTTGCCCTTGAGAATTTGTTGGCAATATAACTACTATCATGGATGAGATCATGAAAAATGCAATTTTTGGTACTGTGTCTAGTAAGTCCAAGATAAGGAAAATTGGAAAAGAAAAGGAGGAAATGACTAAGAGGACATCAATTTCTGATTTTGTTAGCATGAAGAACTAGAGGGTGGCAATGGAATTGCAAAGGAAAAATTGGGATTTCATTGTGCTTGTTCTAAAAAGTAAAGGTTTCTATTTGATTGTCTTTTTCATTTTTACATCATTCAAGCCTATGTGCTTACTTATGCTACTTTTTTTGAATGATTATATAAGGTTTGTTTGCCTCCTATTGATGGTTTCTTGATGATTGGCATGGTTCACCTCTATTTTTCTTCCTTTTTAACTTAAAATTTTGGTTGCATGGGTCCTTCCCCCGCTTTTAATATAAAAATAAATACAACTTAGACCCTAAAATATAACAATGAAATTTTTCTTTCTATAGTCAATAAATCGGATTATATAATGTTATGTCTATACATGTACAACAAGGTATTATCAAATACAAAAGGATAGATCAACAAGGATTATCCAACCATTCAATATGTACAATATCCATTAGTATAAGGGGCCACAAATACACGCTTCAAATAATAATAATTAATTAAAGGTGCCAATATTTCAATTGACAACATATGTGCTAGTGGTCTAATGGAATGGTAGAATCAAAAAATGAAATTACAAGTCTAGTCAACATGTAATCCCTCCAAGCTCTTGTAAGTACACAAAAGGAATATTGAGGTTGTGCACTAAAAGGTTTTTATACTCCCCAACCATTATTTTTACTTGAAGTGTATAAATTACTAATCCAATAGCATGAATTATTTAAAAAAATGTAATGATAACATTCTTAGGTTTAATTTTATTTTCTAGATATAGTCCTACAACCAAAAGTATAAGATAGAAAAATTAACCATAGAATTTCACTTTAATCACACATGTCAAAAATACCAAGATCACCACAACACAAAGTACTAACGTAATTAATACATTCAATGTAGAGTTTCATCTTTAAATTTTGTTTTCAAATTTAGTACATTCAAATGTTGTATTTAAAAAAGATTATTTCAATAAATTCATTCCCTTTGATTCCAAGTTCTCATAAACTGGTTTTCCTTATAAATTATAATTCTTTTATCTTTAATTTTCTTTCATTACAGACAATCCTAAATTTCACACATAGAATCAATACAATATTTAGTCTTCAATTCATAATTAGTATCAATTTATTGAATTAAGTAATTGAAATAGTTTCTAAATCCTTCTATAAGAATTAATCTAACCTCTTCTATAATATCAACTTGCAATTCAATTAAGATATTAGAACTCTTTAAACAAAAAAAAAACCTCAAATCTTAAAAATCTCATTTATATAAAACCCATCTTTCAAAATTTATAAACTTAACTTAAAAATAATATTTAATTCACTAGGGAAAAATATTATAATACAATATAGAATTCATAATTTTATTTTTATATTAAAGTCTTAAATTAGAACAATAATTTAAATAAATAAAATAAATGAATAGTATTAATAAATTTTATTTTTAATTTTAAAAGTAAAGTTTGTATAATCAATAATTTTAAAATAAAAATTATAATTTAAATCAAATTTCACTTTATCATATTTCAAAGTTGTAAAATTTGACAATCTCATATAACATAATAAATGTTAAGTCATAAAACTCCACAATTTCATATAGCATAATCTATCCAAAATCATAAAACTCCAAAATCTCATCTAGCATAATCAATCTAGAATCATAAAACTTCACAATCTCATATAATATAATCTATCCAAAGTCATAGAACTCCACAACCTCATATAATATAATCAATCAATAGTCATAAAACTCCACAATCTCATATAGCATAATCAATCTAGAGTCATGGATCTCCAAAATTTCATATAACATAATCAAACCAGAACCATAAAACTCCACAATCTCATATAATATAATCAATCCAAACTCATAAAACTCCACAACCTCAATATTCATATAGCATAATCAATCTGAAAGTCACAAAACTCCATAATCTCATATAACATAATCAATCCAACAACTCCACAACATCATAACATAATCAATCCAAAATTATAAAAATCCACAGTTTCATATACCCTAATCAATCCAAAATTATAAACTCCACAATCTCATATAACATAATCAATTCAATCATTCAAATTACAACATATTCAAATATTTAAACCGAATGTTTACTTTGAAAGTACTCCTAATAATATACTTTTTTGCAAGGAAAAATATAGCAAGTCATCAACTCCCATCATTTTCTTCCTCACTTCACTATTTGCCTTCGTCAATTTCAATTTGCAAGTCACTCGGCGCGTTAGAGAAATCCCGCCATAAGTTTGGACAAGATCGGACATTCAAATATTTCAGTTCTTTGAGCTGTGCAAATCCAGGTAGTTTTCTTAAGGAGAAACATGCTTTCAGATTTAAATATTGTAGGGCCGTAAGCTCCCCAAAAGTGGGAGGCAAATCCCTCAAAGAAGAACAGGCTTTCAGATCTAAAGTTGTAAGTTTTCCAAACGACAGTGGAAGAAATTTTAAATTCTCACAGAAGCACAGAGTGAGTATACTTAACCGAGGTAATTCACATATTACCCATGGCAACTTCTCCATACTTTTCCAGCTGTCTAAATTCAGAATTTTCAATGCAGTGAAATTCTGAAATCCTTCTGGTAGAGTTTTCATATGACATAATGTAAAAAAATTCAACGCTTTTAAAGAATATTTTGGAACCACTTTCAATTGCCTTGGTTGCTCCTCGTGTGTCCATTCCACATTATCCGTGCCGGATGCTGTGACCAACTGTAAACTCTGTGGTAACTGCAAGAAAATTTTCTGTTATCGTGAAGACAATCTCCAATATCAGACACTCAACTAAACCACAGAATGCTATGAAATATAATGACTTACATTGTCAATGCAAAGATCGCCTTTCCAGAGAGGACCTACGTACACAGCCAGTTTCTCCAGGGCTTCTGAATAAAAGGGTAGACATGGAATATTTGGATCTAAATTAACATATCTCAACTCTGGAAATGTCATGTCACTTGTAGCGCTAACGCTGATCCTCGGTCCCAACCATAAAACCTCTAACGATTTGCTCATTAAATCTAAGTGACTTTTTTCGAGCACGTAAGATGAATCTTCGTCGCAAGAGAGATAAATTCCTTTGATTCTTGGGAGCTTCTGTAAAATGTATAACCATTACAAAAAAATGTCAGAGCGCAGTCAATAGTTAAAAAGATGTTTATTCCTAGATTTTAACTTGACTGGCATGTTTGATCTCTGGAAACAAATGTCTTTTTCAGCAGTATTATTATGAAGTAGTAAACTCTATGAGAGCACTATAATTTCTGTACAAGTTGGCACTTCACTTTAAAGTGTTTTATAAAATCAAATAGTTTTGGTTGTTGCAGCAATTATAGAGATTTATTTTTAAAATGGTGTTAAAAGTTCAAGGACAAAATTGCAAGATCTGTTAACAGCATTTTAAAAACAAATCTCTATAATACTCTTATAAATTATTATTTTTCTTTGTTCAAAATATATAAAAAAATGATGATAACAGTTGTATGGTTTAGAGTTTTTTTTTCATTTTTTAAGGTTTACATTTGAAAACGTGTGTTCGTATAGGTGGTTTCTCGACCAAAACCAATAATTAGTATTACAGCAGTCAAGAATTTTAAAACATTGTTTATTATCAGATCAGCAACAAGTAGAAATTGGTTGATGAAGTCAAAAGATGTTGTGGATCACAGTTTGTGAGGTGTTTGCGAGAAATAAAAGATCCATAGTTTGTGAGAAATTTGTGAGTGAAGGCTACTGGATTTTTTTATTTTTTAAGAAATATGCTAATGTTGGAATTTAACCTAGCTTCAAAATTAGGCAAAAATTATGATTTTTGAAATATAAAAATGAAAATATTATTCATTTCACAAGATTTATGAGAGTTATTATTAAATGGTTATACAAAGCTTATAATTGCTCAAGTTAATTCAATCTTAATTCAGACAGAAAGACTAGTTAACGGAAAATGAAACAAATAAATCATTTCCTAATAACTAATAACAACTAAACATGAATCAATATAGCATAGAGTTAGAACCAGGATCAAAGTCTATCATGACCACTTCATTCCACCCTCCTTGAATGTTCAAAGAGGAGATTGAGATAGAAATTTAAAAGATTGTGGATATGGGGTACATTAGGCTAAGTTCTAGTACTTTTGCATCTTCTAAGGTGCTAGTGAAGAAGAAAAATAGTATTTTATGAATGTGCATAGATTATAGACCATTGAATATGAATACTATCAAGAAAAGATACCCATTACCCTTTATAGTGAGTTGATTGATGAGCTAAATTACATTTTAAAGATTAGTTTGAGGTCTAGATATCATCATATCCAAACATAAGAGAAGAAGATATTTAGAAGACTAATTTCTAGTGTCATTATGGCACTTTGATTTTTTGGTAATGCCATTTGACTCACGAATGCTCTAGTGGCATTTCAATCCTATATGAATAATCTTTTGTAATAATTAAAGAAGTTTTCTTTAAGTATTATTTGATGATCTTTTAATTTACAACAAAAGTTGTGAAGAGCATCTTAAGAATTTTGATTTAGCTATGTGTATTCTTGAAGAACATCATTTCTTTCGTAAGATGTCCAAATGTGAATTTGGATTGACAAAAAATATGTACTTGGGTCATGTGATTAGTGCTAAAGGAGTTCAAGTGGATCAACAAAATATACAAGCCATTCTTGACTAGCCACCTCCTACAAATCTAACACAACTTAGATGCTTCTTTGGAATGACGAGTTATTATAGGAAGCTTGTTAAGGGATATTCACAACTTCTTACCCCCCTTACTGATTTGACAAAAAAAGGAACATTTGAGTGGATAGAAAAAGTCAAGGTGCATTTCAGGATCTCAAAAAGGTAATAAGTTCATATTGAGTACTTTCAATTCTAGATTTCTCACTTCCATTTCTGGAGTTTTCCTTTCTCAAAGAGGATGTCCCATAGCTTTTTAGAGTGTAAAGATAAAAGAATATGAAAAATGATTCTCCATATATGACATATAAATGTTGGTTACAAGACATGCTTTGGAGAAATTTATATAGTATTTGGTATGTTTGGAAGTTATAAAAATATATAATAATAGTCTAAAATTCTTCCAAAGTAAACAAGATTTGAATTATAGACAATTAAAGTGGGTAAGTAAGATGCAAGAATATAATTTTAATATTTAATGCACTCTTTCTAATCCTTGCTCTTTTTAGCATTTCTATTATTTTTATAGATTCCAAAATATCTATCTTAGCTAAGTATGCTAAGAATACATTTGCTACTAACATTCTTGATGAAAAGAAGAAGAGTGTCAATTACAAACTGGTAGATGGGTTGATTTAATTGAATAATAGAGTGTTAATTGTTCCTAAATCAGAGATGAAGATGAAAATATTAGAAGGATTTCATGGTGCATCATTACCTGGAAGGGTCTCAAATACGATGTTCTTTTTCATATCAAATGTTCTTGTAAAGCTACTGCAACCACTTCCCATTAATAAACAAGAATATGGCATTATTTATATGGATTTCATTGTGGTTTTCTCCAATATATGTGAGAAATATTGCATTTATGTTGTAGTAGATAGACTGAATAAATATGTAGATTTCCTAGTTGTCTATACTTATTACAATAAACCTCAATATGCTGATTTGTTTTTGAATATAGTGGTCAAATTTCATGGGTTACCCAAGTACATGACCAGTGATAGAGAGTAATTTTTAAGAATATTTTGGCAAGAGCTATTTCATTTGATGGATTCCAACATTACTCCAAACACTAGTTATCATCTACAAAAAACTAGACAAACATAAATTGAGCAAGTGGGTGGAAGGAGACTTGAGAATTTATATTTCAAATCAACAAATAGCTCCAATCAAATGGATTCATTTGGAAGAATTCAAATACAACACAACCCATCATAATTCAAGGAACTATACATTTTTATAATGCATTAACATTTTTTTATTTGAAACTTTCAAATACTAGGGCACCTATAGCAAATGAGTTGGTTAAAAAAAATTCAATAGATATTGATATTGTTAAAAGAAAATTTGTAGCAGGAACATAATCAATAAAAGATTTATATTCATAGAAAGCATACAAAGGGAACATATTTGATGTGTGAGACTTGGTGTACTTAATATTGCAGCCATATAAGAAATATTCCATCAAAAAAGGTTGGAAAGAAAATTTTAAGCGAAAATTATATGGACCCTATAGAATCATTAGAAAGTAGATGAAGTTGTATATGAGTTAGAATTCCCTAAAGGCTATAAAATTCACGATATTTTGCATATATCTCGTTTAAAGAAAGGAGTTTGTATGCACAGTGTTCCTTCCATTTATTTACCACCTTAGAATGATGAAGGGAGACTAATCTTAGCTCTTGAAGCTATGCTTGATAATAGGTTGTAAAATTTGAGGAAATAACCTAATATTAAGTATTGTCAGTGTGAGAGTTCTATAGTATTGTTATGAGGGATTTTGGAGAGATGGTTTCAATTTCTTGTTGCTAATGTCATTGATATCATTGCTTTTGTATATTTTTCTTCTATACTAGTATATTTTATGCATTAAAATAATATTTAAATATCAATATAAGAATTTCCTAAAACTTCTATACAAACAATGACAAACCAATTTCCTAAACAATGAAAAAAATGTTGGTTTTTTGTTGGTGTTTGAGTTTATGTTACAAAATAACTTAATGAGGGTTTGACCTTTATCTTTTCATTTATATTATTTTTAGTTCAGATTATTATGATTAACTTGGAAGAATATTTCATTCAGGACATTACACATCATTAGAAGCTCAATATATTACTTCAACTTTATCATCTTGTCAAGTAATATGGTTGAATAAAATTATAGTAGATTTAAGGTAGAAGCAAAATAAATCAATAATTTTTGTATTGCAATAATAACTCAGCAATTTTTATCAATATGTAAATCCATTCTTTGGTAGTCAAACAAAATGCATTGATATCTGACATCATTTTTTAGAAGTCTTGTAGCTAAAGTATAGTTGAGTTGAGGTTTTATAGAACCAATTATTGGCTTGTTGATAATTTAAACAAGGTACCTTTAAAAGAAAATTTTGAGAGATTAAGGTGAATGATGGGTGCTTCTACATTAATCATTAAGAGGGATACTGGAGATGTTAATGCTTAGCAACCATCACACCATTTACCAATTATTTATTAATGACACATGATCTCCATTCCTAGAAATAAGCCACATCCAAACTAAATAATTTTCACATCCCTGATGGCCAAGGTTATAAGAAGAATAAATAAATAATATTAAACATGTTCATGAAGGACAAGGGATACCATACATTTAGTGAGGAATGGTGCTTAGGGATGGAGGGCATGCCTATTATGAATGAGGCGTGACATCCTCATTAGTTTCATCCAAATTTTTACATGAAGAGGGTGACAAAAACGATAGGGCTCAAGGAGAAGAGATTGTGATGATGTACAATTGCAATAAAGAGTAGAGGTGTGAGGAGAAAATAAGGCCTTGCCATTAATAAAGCATGACAAACCTATCCTCCCCTGTATTTTCATCTAAATTTTCACATGAAAAGGGAAGTGTGGTTAGGTCATGGAAAGAGAAGAGGGCATATTAAATAACCCCCTCCCCCCCCACCAATGATTCCCTTAGTTTCTCATTTTTCCATTCTAGGTTGGAGAGAAGAGAGAGCATGAGGGAGAGACTAGTTGTATGGTAGAAAGGAGGAAGCATAATGCAAAGAGGAAGACCATAAAATGTGGGTAGAGGGAGGAAGGTATTTCTAGAATGTGAGTAGCATATATTTGAGAAGGAAGAAGAAACTGCATGAGAGAAGGTAGGAAATGCATAAGGGGTCTAACAATGTGTGGTAAAATAGGAGAGGATGGAATACAAATGGACAAGAAAAAATGAGAGGAAAATATGATAGGAAAAGATGTAAGGATCATAGTGACAACCCTATCAACAATAAATCTCCTCAAAATAGCATAATGAAGTTGAGACCCCTTCTCAAATTTCGTAGCAAGACATGGAGAAGACCAAGAAAGGGAATCTAAGAACAAAGAGAGGGATGGTGACTCCTCTTGGACTTATGCAACAATGAATTTAAGTAAGCGCACAAGATATAATCACAAGTCACCTATGAGTCCTGCATAATCTATATGGTGGTGCTCTCACTCTTAGAGACTAGGCATATTCTTTGGGTTGTGATATTGATAGATTTGGGGATGTGCTAAGGCATACTTGAGCTTGGGTTTGAATTCCAGAACACCCAACAACATATGGGAATACTCTTTTATCCTTTTCAACATGCTATTTGGATGGGATTGTAGCTTAGGCTTATGTATTATTTGATTATGGAGAAAATTAAGGCTTTAATTGTGAGGGAGTTAGTTCCTTTCAATATCACTATCATATGACACTTTTTGTTAAGATTGCAACACACCTAGTTTAACCAATCATATTTTCTAATATCTCTACTCTCCTATTGAGCTTAGGAAGTAATAAGAAATTCAGCAATAAATAGCTTTTTATTTTATAAATGATTAAAAAATTTGATAAGGGTTTTCATTAGTATTTAGACCTCGCACACTGATGCACTATGATAAACTATAAATATATCAATATAATGTTAAGATCCCTAGGAAAGGCTAAGTGTGATACCAAATTAATTATCATAGCAACTTTACTACCCATTCCAGTAAAGTTATGTTTGTCTAGATTTTACATTGGGGGAGTGTTGTGCTTAGTATTCATGACATCTATATAAACTTTGTATGAAATTGGACATATGTTATATTAGGAGATATTAGTCAAGATGGCTTCTAAGTAAATTCATAGTCATCATAAATTAGTGAGATCTTATTATGTCAATGTTGATTTGAAGATTTATTGGAGAAATGAATATAGTGTTATACATCTAGCACACTATGGTGTAATTCAAGGTTATTACTCATGTTTATGCTTCCACTATGACCTAGTGTCTTGGTCTAGTTAAAAGTATGATTTATGCAAACAAAGAAATTTTTTTGTAGAGTAATCAACCCAACCTTTTGTTAGGGAAATGATCTTATAGGATATTTTGGAATATATATAAATATAAATATATTTCTTAAATACAAAATCAATATAATCAAGGGTTATTTATTTGGATACTTTATGTTGAACTTTAAGGGAAATAAAATGGTAATGATTTCAAGGTCAAATCTTTAACCACAAGATAACCTTATAATATGAACCAAGTACAAAGTATAGTTAATATGAGTCTTGGCTCATGGTTGCCTAATATTGTAAGTCATTACTTCAATTAGTGGCATTAGAAGCACACTTTAGTAAGGATATCTTTAATGTTGCAACTCAACGCTTTCAATTATCCATGAATGTCATGGTAAAGGCTTTATATGACTACATGATGTCTATTGACCTTTTAAATATGATAAACTTAATATTGGAATTATCATGTGAACCAAGGAAAGATATTAGAACTATAGTGAACCATAGTATGGTTGCATACTAAATGGAAGGTAAAAATCTTTTGATATGTTTATGCTCTTGAGATTATGTTAAAAAATAAACCTATGAGATCATGATATCCAATACTCTTGAGACCTTATTGTTGACCATCATGGTCATATATTAGTATAAATAAATTACCCAACCTATGAAGAAGAATATTACAAGAATATGGGGTTGCACAATAAGGTAAAGGAAACCATAAGGTTGAGAATATTATTAATGGGATATGTTTTCATATATTGGTCTAATGGATATAGTGTTGCAAACTTTCTCAAGTAGGATTCATGTTGTTGATTATAACTTAAAACAAGCTTATAAACACTATTGTATAAGAACCAAACTATTGAACATGTTATCATGTTCTAAGCCTAAATAGTTCACCTTATGTTATAAACTATTAGATATCATCATCAGTGTACCAAATATGGTATGATATCCTTGATAGGTAATTATAAAAGGTTGGGGATGCTTGCATTGAGTTAGGAATAATATCAATGGTACTATTTAAATTGAGAATTTTTCATATGTGGATGGGAGTGTCATGGTATAAGTTCACTAAATGTGGAACCAATGTGTAGGTATCCTTAAGAGACCATGTATGGAGAACTACATATGACTTTGATTCATTTGGAAGAGAGTGCGTAGGTGCTACGCCCTTAATATTAGTGTACATTAGGTTATGAATAGTCAGCTTGTGGCTATCTTAACTCTTTATTAAGTCATATTATCATTATTATATTATTATTTAGTTTTTTAGGTCAGCCTAAGACTCATATAGGTGTGTCTAGGTCAGCCTAGGTGATATCCTAGGCATAAATAGGTATATATAGGAGGTTGTGAGTCTTATTTCATCATCAAGTTGTGAAGTGTGTTCTCATTAGAGATATTTGGAGGTTTTCCCCCTTGAAGTGGCTTGTTATTCTTAGTTATTATCAAGTATTTGCATAATATTTCATATCATATTCTTCTATTGTGCAAGTTATTCCATAACAAGTGGTATTAGAGCATGATCTTGGCACCATAGAGGCAAGGTTTTTCTCAATTTTGGAGGCGATTTTGGGAAGAGCATATCTTTCCGATTTTGGAAAAAAAAAGTTCTAATTTTTAAAATGTTTTTCAAGAACATATTGAAGAAGCTACAGTCCAGATTTCAGAAGAATTGGAGCAAAATTAAGCGAATTATTGCATAATTAGGGTTTCTACATTATTTTTTTGGAATATACATATCTCGCACATTTTGTAGAATTGGAGTGTCATTTTTATTGGGTTTTAAAGACATACTAAGGGAGATTACAGTAAAAATTTTAGATAATTTAAGTTTCATTTGTGTGATTTATTTCAAAATTAGTGATTTCCATCATGACGGGCCTACAACAAGGGGCAAAAAGAATGTTGTCACTCTGGGGAAGACTCCTAATAAGGATGGGGTAACAATAGATGATATTACTCCTAATGATGAAATAAGTAAGGTCAAGAAAGACATTTACTCAATTAAGATGGATATGTGTGACCTAAGAGGAGATATATCAATCATACGAAGCTTGTTAAGTGCCTTTATGAATGAACCAAGAAAGGAGGTCTCAAGCAGCCAAGAGCCAAAAGAAGTGAAAGAAGAAGAAGAAGAAGAAGAAGAAGAAGAAGAAGAAGAAGAAGAATAAGCATATGAAGAAGTAGAAGAAGAAACAATAGAAGAATTAGAAGTAGAAGATTAACCGGAAGAAGGAAAAGAAGAAGTAGAAGACAAAGAAGAAGAAGAAGAAGAAACAAAAAAAAAAGAGAAAGACAACGAAGAAGAAGAAGTTCCTAATCAAGCTATTCAACCAATGGAAGGGTAACATGTATTATTACTGACCTCTTCCTCTATGACACATCAAAAGGTTCAAGTAAAGGAAGAACACATTCATTGCCATCAAGAGCTTGATGTAAAGGGAAGACACATCTTGGAGTTGAAGTTAATTTCCCAGACATGCATGAAGAAGCTAGTGACATCAAAATTTCCAAGTTACCTCATTACATGGAAATATTTTCTAATTGAAGATGCAACATGGGAGGATAGGGAGTTCATTCAAAAGAATCCAAACGTGATTAGCATTGAGGACAATGCTTCTTTGAAGAAGGGGGGCATGTTACGCCCTTAATATTAGTGTACATCGGGTTATGAATAGTCAGCTTGTGACTATCTTAACTCTTTATTAAGTCATATTATCATTAGTATATTATTATTTAGTTGTTTAGGTTGGCCTAAGACTTATATAGGCATGTCTAAGTCGGCCTAGGTGATATCCTAGGCATAAATAGGTATATATAGGAGGTTGTGAGTCTTATTTCATCATCAACTTGTGAAGTGTGTTCTCATTAGAGATATTTGGAAGTTTTCCCCCTCGAAGCGGCTTGTTATTCTCAGTTGTTATCAAGTATTTGCAGCATATTTCATATCATATTCTTCTATTGTGCAAGTTATTCCATAACAGTAGGCCATCCTTCAGTGAAGGTGTAGGCCATCCTTGGGTGAAGGATGTCCTTGTGACCTCAAGGCCTTAGGGGAAGGGTTCAAGGGGATAACTCAAAGGGTTGGGGTTGTTCCTAATTTGTTTGACCTTCTATCTTTAGTAGGCATCAATTTAAGGCTGAAAGGGTACTAAATGTGTATTTAGTACATAATATAATATTATATACCAAGAAAATATTGACTATTTTATAATTGGTATTTGAATATATGTATATGTTGGGTAAAGTCCATCTCATGTTGGTTCCATGTAACCTTCATGTGTTATGAAAACCGGCTACATATCTAGTGGTAGATCTTTGTATAGGCCCATGTATTTGTTTATTGTGATTATGATTCATGTTAAATGTATGACTCACTCAAGTGTGAACCTTTGGGATATTTTAGCAATGACAGGTAGTCATTAGACCATGCCAATAACCAATGTTTGGGCTACTATTAGGGACTAGTCGATATTAACTTGGTTCATGGGTGAAGCCACAAAGTGGTTTACAATTTTATGGAGAAAGGAAAACTCACAAAAAATGAGCTCATTGCAAAAAGATTGGTTTTAGGGGTTTGTACGAACCTACAAGTTCGAGCGAACCCACTTAAATACTTGCCTCCATTTCCCACCCAAAAACCAAAGAAAAATACAAATTAAAAGCTCTTTCGCTTGAACCAAGGTTTGAGAAAACCCCTAGGGGTTTGCTCAAACCCTTAGGGGTTCGATCAAACACCCCTTATCCCTCATTCTCCTCCTCAGACACAAAATAAATCAAATTTTTTGCACTTCAGAGCTCGGGTTGAAAATGAAAATGGTGGAGACTTCTCAAACCCAACTGGATTTAGGTAGTCCTCAGAACAAGCTATGCAACAAATATAATTTTAATATGTTTTGGTTTTATTATGTATTTGAATTTTTAGTTTTATTAAATATAGATTTTTCACTTAAAATCAAACCCCTAGGGGTTTTCTCAAACACCCCTTATCCCTCATTCTCCTCCTCAGACACAAAATAAATCAAATTTTTTGCACTTCAGAGCTCGGGTTGAAGATGAAAATGGTGGAGACTTCTCAAACCCAACTGGATTTAGGTAGTCCTCAGAACAAGCTATCCAACGAATATAATTTTAATATGTTTTGGTTTTATTATGTATTTGAATTTTTAGTTTTATTAAATATAGATTTTTCACTTAAAATCAAGCTCTCTATTTTGCACATGTTGAAAAATAATAGATTATAAAAAAAAATTGTAAAATAAGAGTGCATCAGTTATTGAAGTCCTTGACCCAACCAAAAAAAAAAAATACATACAAAAAAATTTATGCATTAAACGATCATGTTATGTCTAAATTGTAATTGATTTGACTTTGAAACTTGATTAAGGAAAAAATATTCAATAAAAAACTATCTAACCAAGTGGAAGAACTAGATATCAAAGTCACAAATCTAAATTCGAAAGAATTAGAATTTTATCCATCATGGAAAAAAGTTATGCATTATAAAGTGAGCGCCACCTTTTAAAAATGTTGTTTTCTAAAAAAACTAGTTTTCGAGGGAGATAGAAAAAAAAGTGTAAATTGATTCCAAAATTCTTTTAAAAAATATATTTAGAATCTACAAACAAAATTTCATGAAACTCTAGTTTGCATTATCTTCAAATTCCTCACGGTTTAGCTGTTATAGGTGCCCAAAAGTGAAGATTTAGTGAAAAAAAATTATTTCAGTGTCCAATTTGGAAAAAAATTGTAAACCACTTTTGTGGGATCACCCTCATGGAGGTGAAGGTTGCTATGGGATACCTTGATTATGATTATGATATAGTAACAGTTGCATAGGTAGGGATCCATCTAGCGGGTAATAGTAATTGTGCGACAATCATTGTATTGAGGGGGTTCATTAGCTATCACTAAGGGCACAAAAGTGACTAATGCCAAGTGTTACTCAGGATTGTGAAGAAGATAACTAACAATATCACTAAGGTCACAAAGTGGTATATGTTGAGAGCTACTTATTCCTAGGTGGATAGACTTGTCACCAATGGTCTATAGGCAATTGAAGTTAGAATACATCAGGTTATGTTAGGTTCACTACTTAGGGAAAGCATTAGGATGGTGGATGGACCCGTGGTGTAGTATTGGATGCACCAAATCCCTTTACTAGTTGTCATACTGTATACTTGGCCTTGTGGGGTTCAAGATGGACTCACGGTGTAGTATGTGATGCATCAAATCCTCTTCCCATTTGTACAATGACATAGAAGATCGAAGGAAAGGATAAGACCCATGGTGTAGTGTGCAATGCACTAATATTATTTCTAGTTAGCCATTCTGATGTGTAAGCTTTTCATTGTGTGCATGATACATGTTGGAGCTCATCACTATGTATTTATGATGTACGCTGGAGCTGGACACTATGTATGTGATGTATGTTGGAGCTCTTCACCATGTATTTGTGATGTAGGTTGTAGATTGTCACTATGCATTTGTGATATATGTTGGATTCAGTCACTAATGTAAATGTGATATGTGTATGAGTCAATAATTGATGTACTTGTGATGTACATATGAGCTAATCACCATTGTACTTATGATCTATGTATGATTTAGTCATTGTTGTACTCGAGATATGCATGAGCTAGTTAGCTTATGTATATGGAGGTATGCTTGTGACAGTCATTGTGTATGATCTTTGAGGTTATGGTATGAATGACCCCTTGGGAATATTGTGAATGTTTGTGCACTAATGTTTCGTATGGACCTAATACTTGATGGCAAGTTATTATCAAAGTTATTAACATTATATTATATTTCGCTAAGTTGATATTTTACATGTACTTAATGAATAGTTATGGGTTAAAGGAGAGATCATAGATCTCATACAAGAGCAGAGATCGAAATCCCTTTGACATTGGTAGGCGAACTATGAAGCCTCTAATTCCAATGATGGGATATGTAGGTAGGGTCACCATGAACCCTTGAGGTTTAGGTCTAAGTCTAGAAATGACCCTAGGTGTATGAGCCTAACATATTTGAGTGTAAGCATATAAGTGGTGACATTGATTTGTTGTCATCATGGTGAATGAAGAACTTTTGTAATTAGCACTTCCAAGTTTAGATGAATGATGATTGGTCGGTTAAATTGGTAGTTAAGGAATTTTTTATTTTTTTTAAATGTGGTGCTTGAGGAGCGGATTTTACAATAATGGTTTGTCCTATGGTGGCTAGTAGCTCAACGATAGACCATTTCCATAGAAAATTGAAGGTCTTAAGTTCAAGTCCTAATAAATGTACTACAAAATCAACATGGTATTAGAGCCAAGCCAGACTAGGAGTTCCAAGCATTGTATAGAGTGACTTAAGTGGGAGTATTGGAAATAAACCACATTTGAACCAAAGATGAGCTAGTCCTATATGGACTAGTAGCTCGATGGTAGAACATTCCAGCAGTAAATTAAAGGTCCTAAATTTGAGTCCTAAAAGAATTCAACATCCATCAACACCCCCTTTTTAACAATTATTTTTATTGTCCCATTTTTTATCATAGTTGTATGTTATAGTCTTTGTTAAAGACATACTCTTCTGTATCCATGTGGCTGTATTCGTGCAATTATTATTCAACGTAAAATGTTATAACCTTTGTTAAAAACATACTCTTCTATTTCCATGTAGCTGTATTCATGCAATTATTATTCAACGTAAAAACGTTCTCATTGGTTCCACTATGTTTTTAACTCTTAGATAGGCTTTTCATTCTGGAGGCAGTTCACTCTGGGGGCTAGCTGTTGCGTAATACTGTTGAATATTACTATTCTCTAATCGTTGGGGTGATCAGGAGCAACTATACATTATTTTCTCTGTAGTTTTGGATACAGACTGCTGAGTGATACTCTCCTTGATTGGTCGGGATTATAATATAATGCAGGTCTAAGGCATCTTTTTCTGCTTACGTTTGGATATGTACCTGGATTGGTATGTTTGATCTCTGAAAACAAATGTCTTTCTGTACAGCATTATTATGAAGTAGAAAACTCTGTGAGAGCACTGTAATTTCCATAAAAGTTGACAATCAAATAGTTTTGATTGCTGCAGCAATTATAATATTTTAAAATCTCCTGGTTTCTTATGAAATATTTACAAGTGTGTTGTTGTAGCTGCTTCCTCTTCCAAAACAAACAATGAATAGATTAAAAGTATTAACTATAAGTATGGAGAAATAAGAATACCTGTTCTCTTACAGCGGCTTCAAAAGATTTAATATCTGTGGTTCTGGTTGATCGTGCCATGTTTTGCCCCCTTGCTTTGATCACATCATGAACAACTACGACCTCTTCAGAATTTTCTGCTTCCTGCTTATATGTGATCAATGCTGCGCCTTCAAGTGCTTTGAGCTCCATCGATCCAACAGCGCATTCCACAACTGTACGATACAAACCATAAAAGAAACAGCAAATATCCAAAAAAGCTTCTTGGACGGGTATTTCAAGCCCGTCGAATACAAAATCCACTAGACTTTTGCTGAGATTTTTTTCTTTAATTTCCTCTCCTTTCTGCAAAGCATTTAGTATCTGACTACATTTGTCCACCTTGTATTCCTGATTTTGCAAATGACTACGAACAATCTTCAGAACAAGAGGAACACCATTGCAAATCTTCAAGATCCCCTCAACATCATCATTGAAACAATCAAGATTCTCTGTTTCGTTGCACAGAATTTGTATGGCATCGTTGTTCGGTAAGGGTTTGACAAGATATTCATGGCGAAACCTTTTATTCAACATATTTGTGGCACGCAAGTCTCTTGTTGTTAAAAGAAGTCTGATATGCTTGTCAATACTTTCCAAGCCTTTGGGCAAAAGGTCTTCGAGGTCTTGTGGTCGCAGAACATTGTCAATATACAGAAAGACAGGCTTATTCGCTTCCTGAAAAGCTCTTTTTAAAAGCTCCCTACCTTCTTCTTGATCCCTCAAATCTATTGCTCTTCCAGAGTTGTAGTTGGGGAGGGCATCCTTCAAAATCTGCTCCTGCTTCTTTTTGATGTCATTTTTCTGAGGATCTATATCCATTACAACTCTGCTATAGTTGTAGATGGTCGGATTTAATTTTGAGCATACGGCCTTGGCAAGGTATGTCTTCCCAATCCCACCAGTGCCATAAATGATCACAGCCCTGAATGACTCATCTTTTGTTTTCATGTGGAGCAAGTCCTCTACTTGGCGTTCTCGTTCTTCAATTCCAACTATAAGAAACAATAAAATTTGTAAGAAGGTATAAAACTATGCTTTGTAGTAAATAAGATAGTATATAATATTTTAGAAAAAGTTACGTAGTTATTAAAATAATTATAATTATATAGAAATCTATTTTAGTATCTAAATTAATATAGATATCTTAGTTACATGTGTTTAATGGATACTATAAAATATCAGTTTTAAGGTATCTTGAAATTATTGCATAATATAGATAGACATCTTGAGATTAATATATTTTTGATATTTGTATTTAAAATATTTATTTAAGGTAAAAGGGTCTAGCTATTCTCATATATTTCTTCTTTTATATTTACATGTAATAATTTGTATGTCTTTTAATCTTCAAAGTAGTATTTGTTGTGATCTTCCATTGTTATTAGTTGGACCATTAGTCCTAGCAATCCAATAGATCAACAATTTGTCACTTGCCTAATTAGTCCAAAAATTTTAATATCAAAGATGGACTATGGGGCAACACATCTCTACTATAGTTATATCATAGTTGGCTATAAGAAGAAGAAGAAGATATTTTCAACATTTTAAGAAGGTTCTTGTATGAATAATCAGCAATTACAAATAAGATAATTATAGATGGTGATAGAGAAACAATAGGAAAACATTGTTATAGACATAGGAATACATCCACTGAGCACTAAATATAGTCAAGGATGGCCTAGGAATATAAAAGAACCCAATGATTTCTACTAATAGTGTGTGTTTTGATAACTATAAGATCAAAACGATATTATGAAATAACCATCTTTGTGAAACCTTGTAAACTAGCTTTTCAATTCGTAGAATATGTATACACTTTCTAACTCTTCTTTGAACATATCTTAGTTGTTTATGGACAAGATCCAAACAATGCTTGCAATTAGAAATTTCGGATCTTATTACATTATTAAAATTATCTTTAAAAAAATAAGATACAAAAAGGAATTGCAGCACTGAAGCCCATACCAACTCCAAGAGCAAGATATGGGGACTTGATGAGATTCACTATCTCAGAGCAAGATACAATATGATTTAAAGAGAATTACAAAGAATTCCAACACAACTCTTTGTTGACTGAGGTGTACAAGCACAATTAATATTTCTTTTCACAATATTTAGCACTATTTTTGTTGGATATTCAATATGATTTGCACAACACCTTTTGGACTTGTGCACTTTTCATTTTTGTTGCACTCAAAATGATCTTGCATTTATATTTACCATAACATTTTAATTCTTCAATAAGGTTGGCCAAGAAGAGAATACACAATGAATTCAATTGGTTGGCCACCAAAGCATAATGTGGTTCTATCTCGAGAGGACCAAAAACAATCTTAACAAAAGTCTTTCAATGTGGTCAAAAATGATTTACACACATATGCACATCAATGTAAGTCGACATCAAGGAAACATGTAGATGAAACAATGAAGCACATAATCTATTGGCTCATAACACTCTTCCAATTAAATTTACTTGATGTGGTCCTAAAAAGGATAGGTCAGGACCCAAAACTATCATGACATATCTTCTATTGTTGGTGCAGCCCCTTAAGCAAAGGAACAAGCCTTGTCAGTTAAATATCCATGAATAGCCTAGAAAGCCAACTCAAGAGACAATGCAGTACCAAAGAGGCCAATTAGCAACATGCAAATCACATGGGGATGTTACTTGAACATCCAACATCACTTCCATACATTTCTTTTATACTTTCATGCCATCAACAACCACCCTAGATTAAACAGGTATAGAAAAATCTATTCAAAAGACACATGATACATAACCAAATGATGTAGCATTAGTAGAACAACTTATGGATAATTTCAACACTAGAAAATGGAACTGAGAAATTACATAGATGTTGAAAGCACATCTACCAATCCACAGAAGTAGAGACATCAATGAAGAGAAATACAAAGCATTTCTCTGACCATTCTACACAATCAACAACACTATCACCTTCTACAATTCACAAAAACCTCCTCGGAAACATAGGTGACCTAAAAAGATAGGAGTGCAACATACGCAGAGAACTAGCATTGAGTACCAAACCATAAGACTAGAACTATAATAGTGGACGAATGCAAAGCATTCTCTAGAACATACTTCAATGCAACTTCATAAACCATATACATTTGAGCAACATGCAGAGACCAAATCTTCCTTTCAGCAACCCATACATCATCAAAAACAATAGGAGAGAGCCTAAGACATACTATAGACCTTTAACATCTATCCACTATGAGTCATGCTTCTAATGGTCATCTTAAATCTTCTAATTCTCATCTGAATATATCATTATGACATCAACTTTGTTGATAGTAATAATAAATTAAATATGAACATCAACAACTCCTTTTTGAAAAGGCATGACTTGCAACCATGAACTATATCCCTTATTTCTTTGATAAGGCATGAAATCCAACTATGAAATTCATTACTTCTTTCTTTGATAAGGCATAACATCCAACTCTGAAATTCATTACTTCTTTCTTTGATATGACATACAACCATAAACTTCAGCAACACATCATAATGAAGGCATAAGATGAATGTTATCAACCAATGACAACCAATAATTAGTGTTGACATGAATAGCCAACAACCTCCTTAGTGTTCACATGAATGACAACCATCGGTGTTGACATAAATCATAACAGCACAACCATCATTATTGACATCAATGACAACAACTCCCAACACTTTAGTCTATTGATGTACAATTGTGGGATTTGATAAGGTGTAACCTTGGGAGTACTAAGTGCCATTCTGAAATGCTCAAATTTTTATTGAACTAAAGACCTTAGTTTTTTTTAATATTTAGCTCATTAAAATAATTTTGAATGCATGGTTTCTCATTGAAGGTTTCTAGTTTTTAAATTAAATTCTTTCCAGCTAAACATTTTTCCTTCACTGTCACTCATCTTCCATTAGTACCATTGGTAAGGTCCTAATTCTAAATATAGTAAAGCTATGTTAATCATGGAATTATTTGGTATATTGTAAAATTTAAATTATTGTTCTATGAGGCTTATTCATGAAATTATATTTCTATAATCAAATTAATGAATGCTTATTCTTGTTAGGTATAATTGTTGACATCAAAAAGGTTCTCAAGTCCCTTGATTTGGTTTATTAGGGTTTTACCCACCTTGGTGGCTTTTTTGGAACACTAATTTTGATAATAATTCCTTCTTAAACCTATCTAAGCCCTCATTTAAGGATTTTAGAAATGGATAAAACAAATTATCTTTAATGAGATGTATTTCATCTCCATGTCCTTATGGAATACTTTCTTTGATTTTAGGTGGTGGAAGATAAAATAGGTCCTTAGATTTTGTATGTGTAGAAAGGTCCTCTAATCCTAAAGATCACATGGCTTTAGTTATGTTTTTATTTTAAAATTTATTAAGGTGGGAATGCATTTTGTGTGAGAGAAAAAATGATGTTTCAATATGGATCAAATATAGACCACTAAATTAAGGAATACATTTTATGTCTAAAAATAGATTTCAAATAACTAATCATAACAAAAAATTTATAAGCTTTCCAAAAAAGTACTATTTTTTAAATTCCAAAAATTATAGATGATAGAGAAAATTAGTGAAAGCTTTGACTAAACATTGGCCATTGAATTAAATAGATTATTTTATTTTTAATAGTACATTACAAATAACTAATCCTACTCATTTTTTTCTAATCTTTTCGAAAATGTATTTTTTATTATTATGACCTATAGAATAAATTAATGACAAAAATAAAATATTAATAACTTCTAAATGTTAGAGTAATCATGCATTAGCTATTAATTAATTAATCATTAGTCTAATTTATTCTCATGCACTTAAGTTAAACTTAGGAGTGATTTTCTATGCTAACTAGAGAGCTATTATTAGATCATTCAATCTCATTGCATGAGATGTTGACACTTGTCATAGTCTAATCCCTTTATCATTTAGGCTTGCTCCTATATAGCACTCAACCCTCATTGTATTATTATACCTTTCATGCCTTGTAATACTTGATCTCTTGAGTTTTTCTCTTAAACTCTTGTATTTTGTAGCTTTTTCTTGTTGAGGAATATTGCAATTCTTTATTTATAGATCTCTTGTGTGGAACATGTCTTCGTTCCCTACTTTATCTTATGGTTTGTGTATTTCACAATTCTAACATGGTATCAAAGTATGGATTCAGCGAACCTCTTATTGATTTATGAGGGTTTTTCTTCAACAAGGATTGAAGGCATTCGATATGGATTCTATATTGTTTTTTTTGTAAAGTTTGAAGATGAGTAAGTTTTAGGTGTAGTTTAGTGTGAAAAGGACCTCATCATTGGATTTAGGAGGTTATTTCAACAAATTTTGATTATAAGTTTACCCTATTTCTCTATTGATAGCTTTTGAGGTATAAAAAATTGCACAAGGGTTGTAGACCCCTATACAAAATGTGCATGTATATTGAAAAAATGCAAAAAAAAGGTCAGTATTTTCTTAATTTCTATATTTTTCAAAAAAAAAAATCTTAAAAAGTTTTTAAAATAAAAAGGGGAGAAATTTCAAAAGAGTTTTTTGGTGGATGGATTAATTTGGGGATACCCACAAGCTACCCACCCATGCAAGCCATGTACCCTATTAGTGGTACCTAGTCAAGGTTTATAACCCTACCAGTGGCTCTTTCTATGTCAGTCGACAGCGGTTTCCAAACCAACAACTAGTAGTTTTTCCCCACCGGCTCCCAAAACTTTTTTTGGTGGTGTTTTCACATTCCCAACACCACCCCAGCTCACTGATGACTGGTTTCTAGTTTTTTGGTACTACATGTGCCACCCAGTGGCTCCCAATGACCACCTTTTCATTTCTTGGTGACTTTTTTTTTGGCATTGTTTTCCAATGAATGTTTTCAACTCTTAGATAGCATATTAATCTATTATCTACTTGTTCATCTATCTTTTCAATATCAATGACATCATCTAGATTAATCGCAATGGGAGGTCGAATGACAATGTCCATGGAATGTTCTTGTTTATGTTGCGGAGAGGGTATAGGATCTTCATGCATTGCTTTAGGTAAGTTCAGATTTTTATTTTCTATGTTGTTCTTGTCTTCTTTATTTTGTAACATATGAGCAATAACACGACATCTATGCCTACACTCTCTAGCATTTTGATTTTCTTCAATCTATTGTCAATTTTTATTTGTGTAAGAGTGGGTTTGTCAATCATAGGTTTCTTCTCTTCCTTTAGGGGAGGAACAAAAGGAACCATGGGAGGTTGTTCAACCACTTTCTCTTTAGCTTTTTACACTTGTTTAATTTTAGGAGGGACAATATGATTGCTTTGGTTATTGCATGGTCTCTTATAGGAAACTGCAAGAGGATTTGTTATAGGTTTCTCTTGGGTGTTTTTGATTCAATCATTGTTTTAAGGATAGGTGGTTCAGTCATAGGTTGATCCATGTTGCAAAGGGATAATTCTGCTATGCACTTTTCCTTGAACATTTGATATGATTTGAAAAAGAAGTCTACATGAGGTTTAATTAGTTCCATAGGCTCAGGCCAAAGGAAATCTAATGAAAAATTCCCTCAAGATGATGCAAGATTAAACCCACTATGATGCACAGTAAAGATATCATTTCCAAATGGAAACATTAAAAATTTATACACAACCGAAGGGATGAAATTCATGGAGTGAAGCCATGGATAGCCTAACTTCACACAAAATTGGTGCAATTGTGGGATGATAGTGAATGAGATATTTAATTTTTTTTGTCCAAATTTTAAAGAGACATCTATCGAGCCAATCGTAGGACAAGAAAAACCATTAGACGTCTTGATCCATGCTTTTGGTTTATCATATGTATCTTGATAGAGTTCATGCATGAATATGAATTCTTCAATGATCACATTCTATCCATAGATGAGATCAATTAGCATCCCATTTGTGGGCTTATCATTGATTCAATTAGCTATGAAAAGTGAACCATCAAGTGCACGTTTAAGTATATTGTTTTGTGAGAAAGCAATATCAAGAGGATTTTTAGTTGATACCTTACAAGGTTTATCTTTGATAAATGCTACCATTTTAAATGGTTTTTCTTCATTTTCATCTTTTATGTTTTCATCATCCATGTCAAATTTCATCGCATCATTCTTTTCTTCACTAGCTTTGACAAATGAAATAGTGTGTTTCAACATGGGATTGGTAAATATTTATAAATTTTGGTTAGGAGTGGCTACATAATTATTACCTTGATCATTCACACCATATATTTGAAGTTGATTATTGTCAATAAGGTCTTACACAAGATGTTAAGATTCTTACAATAATCTGTACCATGTCCATTTTGTTGGTGATAATGGCAATAAGAGTTTCATCGAAATCCTGCTAGCAATGGTATATTAGGATCGCACTCTTTAATAGGAGGTAGGGTAAGTATGTTCTTTTCACTAAGCTACAACATGATATTATGAAGGATATCAGGTAGAGGGGTGAACTCTCTATTCCTATCCCTAAAATAATTTGTCGTCTTTATAGTAGCCACTTGGTTATTGGTTATTTTGACTTCGCTAAGGGGAATTCAGTTGTAAAAATCCCTTATTCAACTTCTTGAAAGGTTGGTAACTATTTGTGGATTTTTTAGGACAACTAGGGGGTTTTTTCACATCATGACCACAAGTCATATTTTGATAATCATGAAGGGTTGTACATAGTTGTGTAAAGGATGGAAATCTCAACATTTCAAGTTTTCTTTGGAGTTTATTTTGTAAGTTGAAAATGAACATTCATTAAAGGTCGGCATCAAGAATCTTAATGTTTATTTGTGAATAATGTGTTTGGTATCTTGCTATGAAATTAGTCACCTTCTCATCGTCCTTTTGTTTGAACATCATTAAATTAGCTCAGGTCATATTGGGACCCATGTGAATATGGAAGTAGTTGTAAAAGGCATCAAAAATTTCATTGAATGAACCAATTGAATTATTTGGTAAAGAAGATAACCACTCTAAAGTGGTATCCTTCAAGGATCTATGGAATAACTTAGCCAAAAAAATTTCTTAAAATATGAAATCACTGCACAAGGTTGTAAACATGGAAACATGGCTAACAAAATATCCTTTCCCACCATATTTCTCATCGGGGAACTTCTATACCTTGTGGCCCATTTGTGCTCTTAATATCTCAAAGGATAGAAGATTGGTTTTAATGTATTGTGAAGGTTTGTCATTATTGTTTTATTGTAAGGTTGTAACTTGTTGAAGGGATTTCATAGTTTGCAAAACTGAGTTATGTAAATCATCCTTGTGATTGTAAGATAGAGGGGGATAAGGTGGAGTAGTGTATTTATGCAGAGGGAAAGTAAATTATAAGTTGTTGAAGGTGGGTGGTTGAGGAGATATTGTATTCATGCATAAAGCTAGAAGGATTCCTTGCTAGAATACCTAAGGAAGTGTACACAATGCTAGTGGGTATGATTGTTGTGGTAGGTTGAAAGGTGTGGTAGGTTGAGGGGTTTTTTTAGGTTGAAATATTGTGGTAGGCTGACTATTAGCGTATGTAGGAGTGGATATCAGTATTATAGAAGATGGAATTGAAGTTCCACCTTGGCTTTGAGTACACCCCAAATCTTGAGTACAAGTGGTGATGGTAGGGATGGTGTTGTTAACATTAAGTACATTGGCTGTAGGAGATGAATTCATAGGAGATGAAGTATGCAAATTATGAGCCATAGAGGGTTGATTATCAACACTATCAGAAAGAGAGCCAGAAAACCCAAGATCCATAATGAGTGAGATATCATGAGATGACACGAGCCTTGAACTATGTCCTACAATAGTATTGCTAATAGGACACCAAGTTGTAAAACTCATACAAGTTTTACAAACTTACTGTGCAAACCCAAAAAAGAAAGAAGCAATGCAATGAACTAGAAGGAAATACATTTTTTTAGATTCCAAACAATGCAATTTACTGATTACACAATGCAATAAACTAAAAATGAAATGTTTTGAATTTTGATGATGCACTGAAAGAAGAAAATTCAACTAAATTTAATGAATTTAATGAAATATAAAATTAGAAAACTTAAACATAAGGGTATGTGCAAGATCATCATGGAAAAAATAGGCCCTTAAGTGGCAAAAAATTTAGAAAAATCAGTATTAGGCAACTTGACGTAAAAATTTGAATAAGTTATCTATATTATTTCAAAAATATGTAACAATAGAATCTGTATAAAATTGAATTTAGTTTCTAAACTATTAGGTTTATTTAAAATAAATAAAATCTATTTATGAAAATTTGAAATTTCAATAAGAGTACTTAAATTTGTGGAAAAAATAAGAAGTAGGTGTCTCACCACCCTAACCATAATAAAATGATAATATTTTTTTAAGATTTTATATATAAGTAGAGGACTAATATCTGCATGTGATGCATATTTTTGTAATTTTTTTCCAAGTAAATAATTAATTATGAATTTTTATTACAAATTTTTAAAAATATAAAAAATCATGTGTCTGACCACCTTAAGTTGGTCAAAAATTCATGAAATTTAATTTTTCTTTTTTTAATCCTATAGTATGTGAAGCATAGAATGTGACGCATTTTTTGGATTCAAAAAATGTGACCGTTTGAAAGTTATACATGTTTTTCAATCAACCTATCGATCAGGACTTTAGTAGTAATTCTAATAGAAAATAAATAATAATTATTTATTAAATTCAAATTAAAGAATAATTTATATTGGTGGAAAGCTGAGAATCTCCTCTAAAAACCCTTTTCGTTTCATCAATTTTGGGTAAAGAAAAAGTCGCCAGCCACATACCCTACAAATACCCATAATATTGCCACTTTTTGGCCCATCATGATCTCGCACATACCCATAAATGTAATAGAAACAAATTAAATCCTAAAAGAGAGATTTTAGATTCCAAAAAATTTAGACCAACACCTGATTAGGGACTCATTTTCCTTTATTGGTGAACGGGTCCTAGATGAGGATTTTTGAAATGTTTTTACTGATTTTTAAGGGTTTTTCAGTGAGTTTTAGATGCTAGAAAATGCAGGTCAAGCCTGATTAGGGACTCATTCACACGAAGGTGAATTGGTCCTAGATTAGGGCTTTTTAACTATTTTTGATTAATTTTAAGCCTTTTCAATGTGTTTCAATTTCAGGTCTGTAATACAAACCTTCAATTTTATATTTTGCAAATGTACTATAAAATGCAATTTGAAAAGGTAATGAAATGATGAAGGAAAAGAACTAATTTGAAATGCATTTTTTTTTTTTTTTAAATGAAAATTTAAAAGATCTAAATGATATGCAACATGACTATTTTTTTTTTGTATTTTTCAAAATTAAAGGATACAAAATAATGCAATTCTAAACCCTAGATGAGATGCAAATTTGAATTCCTAGTAAAAAACCATAAATTAGATCTAATTCAATGCAAATGAATGCAAGATCTAACCTAGGATGCAAGGAAAGACTCCAAAATAAATAAAAAAACTACAATGTTCAATAAATTAGGTTCACTATAATGAAACAAAGAAAAATGGGGTATCACCAAAATGGATGAACGAGATGACGAACAACAATTTTTCTAAGGGATGTTTCATTCAATTATGAGGGCCAAAATGTACAAATAACAATCATAAACTAATCCTAATTGTTATATCAAAAATAAGGGAATTTTTGGAAGGATGAAACAATGTGTATCTTGTTGAAAACTTTTTTTGGGGTCATTGAGGACTCATTCACCTTTATTGGCAAATGGGTCCTTGTTAGTGTTTCTAAAAACTAAATTTTGGGTTATGTTCCTTGATTTCTACACTTCCATCTCCTCAGTGCTCAGATCCCAAAAGTTTGAAACAAATTTTTTAGCCTTTGTTTCTTGCTCTTGCAATATGGATGAAAACTTTGCAACTTGATAATTTTGACAATTTTGCTTCAACCTTGTTCTCCACTTGATCTTCAACCTATAAATCTGTAAACACATATCAAGGGGAAAAAAAAATGTTGATTTTTAGAGGATATGGGTTTTCCTAAGTCAAACCCCATGTAGGTAATTAAACCTTATGATGGAATAATGAAATAGAAGCATGAAACATGAAACATGAAATGAAGATACTTTGGAATGTAAATCTGAAAACTAACATGAAGTGGCCATAATGAATGTAGATCTAGATCTTGAATAGGATATGAATAAATTCTTGCAAATGGATCTTGAATGCTACATCAACAACATTAGCTCGACAACATGCTTGATGCTCTATGTCTTTGACATGATACGATCTTGATTTTTTGAAATAAAAGTTCAATAATCTACCCTTGAATGCCTTTGAAATGCTCTTGAAGTGCTCTATAACGCTCTTTTGAATTCACTCTTAATTTCTTATGAATATCTATGATTCCTTAGATGAAACTATGTGAATTAACCTTATATTTATACTAAATCTATGAATTAACCCCAAAGTTCAAATAATTCAAGCTGATATTAGATCTAGGATTGAAAATCATTAAAATAGTGCCATAAATAAATTTTAAAAAGGGGGTCCTAGGAAAGAAGGACTCATTCACCACCTCAGGTGAATGGGTCCTAGCACAATTTTCTAGGACCTAGCTCTGAGGAGGTTAAATAACATAAAAATCCCACCTCAAATATGCCAAAAAATGGGGTCCTAGGTTAGGAGGACCCACTCGGCCAAAGTGGTGAATGGGTCCTAGCATAGTTTTCTAGGACTCCAACTTTACCAATGTAAATTTTATGAAATATCATTAATGGGTGTCGAGATAGATCCTTGAAAAATGCAATTAATAAGGCTTGGATTTGAATTGAAGGGGAAAATTAAGCTCAATTAACCACAATAATTAATGAATCCCTAGATTTTTGTGAAAGTGTAGGAAAAAATTTTACAACACCCTAAATAAGGCACAATTAAGTCCATTTTATCATTAATCATACATACCCAAACTAAGCGTGAAAAAGAGTTACTTTTTTCTATGCTACACTTTTACAAATTTATCCAATATGACAAAACATGTACCATAATGAACATAACATAATTGATCCTAGTTGGAAGAGAAATTTTTTAAGCCAAGCTAGAAAATTTCATCTCCTCCAACCCTCCCTCTAGAATATCCATGTTTGCTTTATTTCCCTCTTTAGAAGATAGAGCTAGGATAGGAGAAGGTTATCTCTCTGAAGAAAGTGGGAGGTTTGGGAATAAGAAGGTTAAACCTATTTAATGAATTTTTCCTTGCAAAAAATTGTTGGTCCTACATTTATGGGCACACAGATTGGGTTAATATCATAAAATAAAAAATATATGGGTAATGTTGATCCTTGTTGTTCGCTCTCTTCCAAGGATTGGCCCCTAAGGGTTTGACCATTTGGAATAAAATATTAAAATCTAGGAGGACTTTAAAATTAAATACTAGGAGGCTGGGGAATGACATAAATGTTAGATTCTGGGATGATGTTTGGGGAAATGGTTTGGTGTTGTTCTTTGTTTCCCCACTCAACAAAATTAAACAAGAACTAATTAGACTAAATGGGATAATTTTGTTTGATTATGTTGATTGGGGTGGAGAGGTGCCTAAATGGAAAAATTTTAGAGACCAAGTGAATGGATTTTGGGCTTTGAAAGGGGGTAATTAGCTTATGGGGATGGATTCCTCCACTATCTTGGATTCTCTTATTGGTGATTGTCTTCTATTTTTTTTAAAAGGTGAAGATTCTTGGGTTTAGAATGATAACTCTTCAAGTTCTTTTTCGGTTAAATCTACATAAATTAATTTGGAGCTTCCCTCCCTCACTCCTCATATTTTTTACTAAAATAAAGTTTGGAATGCTAAATTAATTCCAAAGGTCAATTGCTTCTGGTGTGCGGTGGTTCATGGTAGAGTTTAAACAATTGATGTTCTTAATAGGTGAAATGGTGAAAAATATGTTGAACAAAATGGATTGATGGAAATATGTAGGGTGGGCTATCCCTTTTCCTTTATTTCGTTGGGAAATCAGATCCCCACAAAGAATTGATTACCAACCCTTAGGTGACTCAACCCTAAAAGATAAATTTTAGATTTCCTTATGAATGAAGGACATGGGTCAAGGTCAAATAACACTTTTGGGAGAAAAACTAAAAATAGAAAATCAACACCAAAATGAGATCTAACACTTGAAACTTGAAGATTTAGCTCAATATTTGTAGAACCAAAAAAAAAATGCAGAACTAAGAAGGGAAAAATATGTATGCCAATCACCAAAAGTTCTTTTTAGAAGTTGATCTAAGACTCATTTTCCCATGGGTGAATGGGTCCAAATATAAGGGTTGCAACAATATTTTACGAGCCTCTGGTGTAGATTTGAAGCTTCTAATTTGTCGAGGTGTTAGTGCTGAAAAGTCAAAAATCCGATCTGTAGGATAGATACTGTCATTCAACCATAAGTTTGACAACTTTTGTAACTTTGAAAACTTTGTAAATCTTACTCTTCAAAAGGTATTCAAGTATTCTTCAACCTAAATCTAAAATCACACACACAAGAGTAGAAATGCTTGTTTAATGGGTGAATGGAGGTTTTCCTTGGTCAAACCCCATTTTGGTAATCAAACCTTGAGTTGAAATAATGCATGAAAGAGCGAATGAAGAATGAACAAAGAAATGTTACCACTCAACAAATCCTTTTATGAAACCTTGATAATGGAGATATAAGGAAGTCTGCAACATGCATGAAATGGATGACTTAAATGTGGATCTTTACACTCGAATTTTGCTTGAAATGATACTTTGAATGCTTCACTTGATCATGAAACCTACATCACAATGTTAGCTCCAAAAACATAAATGATGCAAGAATACTCTAACACGTGCGATGAATAGATATTAATTGCTCCAATAAATATTTAATATATCTACTCTCGAATTCCTTTAATTTCTCTTGAAACACTCATGAAATTGTCATAAAATTGCCAGGTGAAACTTAGTGAAATAACCTTGCATTTTAGGTATGTATCCTTAATTTCCCGAAATTCAAATATCAGAAGCTAACATTGAATTATGGATTTGAAATAATTAAAATACCACAAAAAACATAATTTAAATTTAGGTCTAAAGGTCTAGGGAGGACCCATTCACCCATGGGTGAATGGATCCCAAGTCCCTATACCTAGAACACACATTCCTCAATGTAAAGAGTTATGTTTAGCATTAATTATTTTTGGGTTCCCCCTTCAGAAAATGTAATTAAATAGTCTTGTAAATGAATTAAAGGACCAATTAAGGAATAATTAAGCTCAATTAATTAAGAGGGCACAAATAAGTGTGTAAATGTAAAGGGTTACATTTAACAACACTAAATTAAGGCATTATTAAGTCCATGTTAAATAAGAGGGCCCAAACAAGTGAGAAAATGTAAAGGGTTACATTTTTATACACTATATTTAGCCCCAACTTCAGTGAGAGGATGAACCTACATAAAACACACAATAAAGTAGACAATTAAGAGAGGTCTAATTGTAAAATCATTGGAAGGATAAGATGACAAAGATCAAGGAGGATGATCAAGCCTCTAAGATCTACGATCTCATAGAAAAACAAATAAAGAAACAAAGAGAAACATGCCTATATTAAACACATATATGTATGCAACAATGACAAGATACTCAATTATACAATGCCAAAGACTCAAAGAAAGAGGAAAGGGAAAAGGAAAAGATAAAGGATCAAGCCTTGACTATCCAGTACGATGTGGAACACACCTCAACTATTTGTCCAAAAAAAATTACAAGTGGAATTCATTATTAACTGTACAAACAACAATGCACACTCACATAGTTTATGCAAAAAAAATTGTCCACTAGATGAGCCCCCAAGGGTGGAAAATGAGAGAATCTTATTAGGATCCCATACCATAAAAAAGTTATACATTTGATAACTTTAATAAGGCACCACACAATATGAAATTAAATCTCCATAATGCTTAGCAAGTTGTGTTATGCTAAACACTTATGAACAAACAAGGCACCATAGGAAAACAAAGTGCTTGGAGGCCATGAAAAAGGGTTGAAAGTTCGAGCTTCACAAGGTTAGAAATTTGTTTTATGATAAAAACTTATGAACAAAATGAAAATAGGATAAAACATGTTCAAAGGGGTTTTGCTTAGTTCATGTAAGGTCTCCTTTTAGGGAACTGCTATGTATAAAAACATGTCCCTTTCTCAATATGTGAATAATTATTGATAAATTAGACTTAATGTCACTTTGATCTAGTGTTGTGAGGTGTTTTACACTACCCCATTAGGTCTTGGGCTCATTTTAAGCTAAATTAACCTAACTCTATCCTAATTTAATGTTGTAAAATGTATTTATTTACATCTTCACATTAAATTTAGGAGGCTTGTGAATCAAGTGGACCTAATCTAGTGTTGTAATGTGTTTTACACATTCACATGGGATTTAGAACCTTTCTAAGCTAAATAGACCCAATTTTGCCTTAATTTAGTGTTGTAAAGTGTATTTATTTACACTTTCACACTGGATTTTGGGCCCTATTTCATTTATTACCTTTATATAATCATTAATAGGCCCCTATTACCCTATATTGTGCATCCCAAGGCATATTTTGATCAAAACTTTGACAATATCAACATAAAAACTAAAATTCTTCACTCCTCGACACTTTAGCATGAAAAATAGCCCCTGTGGGACCCATTCGCCACCTTTGGAGAATGAGTCCAATCTAGGTGGGACTCATTCACCCAGGACGGAAAATGAGTCCCGTTTGGCCTATTTTTAAGTCTTTGAGTGGGAAAAGTGGGTTTTTAATTTAAATTTCTCCTATGTCGGCCTTGGGGATCAAATTAATGGTCATGTGAGTGGATTTACTATATAATAAAGCTTTCCAAACCTCATTTCACATAAGAATAATAAGCAACATCAAGCATTCATGTTATCAAGTCAAGCACTCAAGGGTTAAGCATTTCAAGTCTTCACAAGGTCATCAAGATAGCTTTCAAGATCATTTTCAAGGAATTCAAGAGCAAGATTCTTCATCAATTGTTGTAGTAATTCAAGATCCATCATCATGGAAAGGTTCTAATTACATTATTTCATTTTCATGCTTCATTATCTTATTTCATTAATTGGTTTGATTACCTAAAAGGGGTTTGACCAAGGCAAACCCCTATTCCCTAACAATCAAAACTTTTTCTCTCTTTCAAGTTGTGTAATTGCAGGTCTAGGTGCTTTGAAAACTTGAAGATAATTGAAGATTAGGTTACAAGCTATTTGGAGTTGTCTCCCCATTTGCAAGATCATAATCTTGACAAAAAGTCATCTACAACCCCAAAATTAATGTTTTGGATTCGAGAACCTAAAGGAATAGATTGAGCAGGCTGAGAAGAGAAAATTCAGACTTTGAATTTCCTCAAAAATCCAAACTAGACTCATTCACCACAAGTGGCGAATGAGTCCCACTATAATATTTTTTCGAAGATCTTTGCAGATTTGGATACCCATTTGGTTGAAATTTGATCTTGTGTAGAGACCCAAATTTGGGACTAATTCATCCAGAATGGAAAATGAGTCCCACTAGGCTAGAGAATCAAGCATTTTAGGATTTCAAAGCTCCCTTCCATCTCTAGCAAGTTTCTAGGTGCACACTTCCTATTTTACAATTTTTTTTTTTGGATTTTTTGCATTTTCAAGTCAATTAGTTTAATTTTCCATCATATTAGGGTTTTTTCATTTCATTTTGCATGCCATTGTATTTTCCAAGTCTTAACTTGGTGGTGAACCACTCTTGCAATCTGAATTCTTACCCTAGGATTCCCTATTGTCATATCTCTCCTTCCATTCTTCATTGGATTGAGATCTATAGGGTTATCCTTGAATGTGAAGTATAGAATATTGTTCCCCTAGGTCCCAAAATTGTAGTGGAGACAAAATTCTATGTTACATTTTGGTGAACCTGCATTTATAATATCTTCTTCACTAATTTGGAGTCCATCATCATCTTAGATCTAGATTGCATTGACTTTGCATTAGTTAATTGACATCCTAGGGTTTCTAATTTTGCATTGGTGAAAGTTCAAATAGATTGCAATTTTTTTTTAATCTCAAATCATTGAAAATCATATAAAATATGCATTTGCATTTAATCTTTAGGTCACCCAACATAAAAAGCATTAAAATCAATTGAAATTTTCTAAAACTTTTGAAAAAAAACCCTAACTAGGACTCATTTGCCACCTTGGGCGAATCAGTCCCACTCTAGAATTTAAACTACCTTTTACAGCATCAAAAACCTCATTTATGTGCTTCCTAAGCCTCCTGGTAACATATACTATAAGTCTGGAAAGTTTTGAGAACATTTTTTTTATGCATCTATGTCAAAAACAATAAATTAGGGTAGTAGTTTTTGAAATCATTTCAATTACAAGCATCATTAGATTTGAAAATGTTCACATTTCTAAAATTTTGCATAATATGGATAACAGTACTTTTCACTTTTGCATACACAATGTTTCTATTAAAAAAAAAAATCATAAATTTGATAAAAGTGCTTTTCATTCTTGGATACACATTGTTTACATTCTTAAAGTTTTTCATACATTAGATAAAAGTGTTTTGAATCTTTGGATATACATTGTTTACATTGTTGAAACATTGCATGGCATGGTTACTAGTGATTTTTATTTTTATTCAAACAATGTTAGTGTCTTACATATCTAGAAATGTTAATAAAAAGTTCATATCCCCTCCCTATGAGAGTGTTTTAGTGTTCAAGAGAATAAAACCTTGGAAATTCCTAATGATCATAATTGTTCTTCTCCTAATATCTCTGCTACTAGCGAAGAAGATATTTTGGTGTTAGAAGAACCAATCAATGAGAGTTTTGAGAATCCTTGTTGTTTCTCTCCTCTTACCTCTCTTAGTGGACAAGACATTGATGAACAAGAGGACATAACAATAAGTAATCATGATAATAACATTTGTTCTTCTCCTAGTATCTCTCCTAGTTGTGAAGAAGATACTTTGATATTAGAAAACACAATCAATGAAGGTCATGAGAATATTAGGTGTCCCTCTTCACCTAGAGAAACCCTTATTGAGTAACACAATTCAATAATTGATCATTCCCCTATTTGCGATGAAGTCATTTCAGAAGAACCTACCTTTGAATGTCAAGAACATTTGGTTTTTAGTTCTTCTAAAAACTCTCCTCCTAGGGAGGATATCATGGTGCAAGAAAATATGAAGATTGACACATGTAATGAGGCTTCCTTAGGTGAACTGACATTAGACTCTTCTTCACTAAGAGATCATGCAAATAAAGACAAGACTATTGAGGTTCTGATGACACAAATTGGATCTCTTTTAATTAGTGAGCTTCCTAAGTCACCTCCCATTAGTGAATCACATAAGAAAATAAGAGGTTTCTTGAAATCTATAATGCAATCTAATATACTTAACAATGTTTTGCAACAACCAAGTTATAACTTACTTGCTCAAACATATAGACAACCACGAACTACTCCCATTTCATTACCATCACCTCAACATATTTTTCCTAGTGTTCCTCATTCACCTTCTCATAATATAGTTGAAGATCTTATGAAGACCCCTACTAATATATCCATATCGCAACTTATTCAACTATCACATACATGTGCTTATTTCAAGAAATATTGCAAATAAAGCAAGAGGAGAACTAGGATTCTATGAAATTGAATATTGTAACATCCTCCTTTCATCCAACACAAGTCACACAGTCTGAAATCACATTCTATAAGCATGAATTACCCTCACTTGAGACTCAAAACAAGAATGAAGCCTTGATGGTAAAGGTGATAATTAATGAAACTACAGTTAGGCACACTCTCATAGACAATGGAGCAAAAATTAATGTCTATAGCATTGAACTCATAAACAAAATTGGTGTGGACAAAAGGCTCATTCAAATTAATGATATTCATGTTCTTGGCTTTGAAAATTTTAATAGGAAACTACTACGGATGATCACATTACCTATTGAGGTCGAACCTGTAGTGTTTCCTACACCTATCCATATCATGCAAGGACCCCTTTCATATAATCTTCTCCTAGGGAGACCATGGATTGATGCTATGAAAGGATTCCCCTCTACTCTCCACCGTACAATGAAATTTGAGTACAATAACAAGATATACATGGTTGACATAAATGAATGAATCTATGAATCATATGATCACAACACTTCCATCTCCCCTAATACTGGCATTCCAAGATCAAAACTTGAAACTATACAAGTTGATATCAACACTAAACTCTTTAGTGATAATTTGGGGTCACTAGATTTTATGCCTCCTTTCAATAAAGTTTCAAAAATATCATCCTCATGGTCCAAATATTCATATAAAAATGATTCATTTGCATATACAAGTTCTAGTAACGATTGGGGTTTCACACCTTCCTTTAGGGGAGAGTGAAAAATCTCACAATCTAAACCAAACCTTGTGTTTCATTCACTCAACTTAGTTGTACAACATTGTTTCATGGTAGTGATGGGGAATATATAAGTCCCATCCATCATGGGGAGATGACACGACTTTAAAAAGGGTTTGTGTTCTCATGAAGAAGCCAATCCTTCTCAAAAACACAAACCCTCTTCATTTGACTTGAAAGATTATTATGGCATTGGATACAATCTCCCTCCTACACATGGATACAATGAACACATGAAGCAAACTGATTTACCATACTCTTTCAAGAAAGATCTAGGTTTACCACCCTTATCTCCATTTTCATCCAAAGACAAATCCTTTAGTGTGTGTGTGACATCTTGTGTGAACAAAGGAACATATTCTACTATTGATCAAGAGAATATATTGCCGAGACTCCTCCAGGATCGCTTGTTATCTCTCCCTCCAAGAACATGAAAGAAATTCTACTAAAATTCTTCATTTTGTGCATATCACAGAGTTCATGGTCATTCTATTCGGTATGTGTAGGATCATGATGGGCCAAAAAGTGGCGATGCGAAAAAAGTAGTGTTTTGCATCCACCAAAAAATGTGAGAATCTTGAGTTGAATTTTTTTTCGATTGGGCGTCAGTACATTGCTCCAAAGCAATGTCCAAGGCAAAGAATCACAAATCAGAAATCTGATTTGGGTCAGGTATAAATAGACATATGCGGCCATTTAAAAGAGCTGAAAACATAGTGAGAGTGACCTATGGCGTATCCGATATCTGATTCGAGCTGATATTCGATTTGCAAGGTAATTTTTTGGCTTTTTTTTTGTTTTAATCATTTTTTCTATTAGTTTTTTTATGGATTTTTATTAAAAACTAGTGTTTTTTATGGATTTTTATTAAAAACTAAAGTTTTTTATGGATTTCTATGAAAAAGTAGGGCTTTTATGGATTTTTATAAAAAGCTAGGGTTTTTTACAATAAATTCATTTATATTGTGTAATCTCAATTAGATTAATTACTTTTTAATTTCAATTAGGTATTATGGATGAGAATGAAATCACACAAATTCCAAATTCTCCAACACCTTCACGCCCATCAATTGAAGAGTTAATTGGTGAAAAATTGGAGCAATTGAGGGGCATTTGCGATGTTTGTAAGACAATCAATCAATTATCCTAGATGACAAACACATTGAATGAAATAATTAAAAATATAGAAACCCTCTCCACCCAACATAATGCCATTCTTTTGTGGCAAGAAACTATGAGGGAATATTACTCATGTTGATTGTCTTACGAAGATGTGAAAGATCTCAAAATAACAAAAGCCTAAATAGCCTCTTTATTTGTTAACCCCCACACCGATCTTATAGTTAATGTTAATAAACCAAAACTTTCTATAAAATGGTGCATGAATAAGGACATTGGAGATAAATTTTGGGATTGTTGGTGGATGGTTTTTGATAAACCATCGAACAACAATATTGATGTACCATTTTACTTTACTGAAAAATTATACGCTGAGTTTGTGTTAGGGAATCATGTCAATTAATTTGACATTAAACCCTTCTAGGGAATTGGTGGAGGTATGCCCTAGGATAGACCAAGAGCAATTAGAGTAGTCCAGGGCCCATATGTTCCCTCTCCTCCCCTTCCTTAGCCATCTTAAGTACATCATCTAGATATTATTGAGGATGTATCTACACAGACTATTCAGGCTATTCACTCTTTGAGTGATCTTTTGGTTTCCCATACTGCTACAATAGCTCAACCACATGTTGGTGATGTTGGCGATGGATCGAGTGCTACTGCATCATCCTCCTTAGGTCCACATATTTGTGTGCCACATACTTGCACTATGTTCCACCAGATATGCTGAGCATCCCTTGGACACTTCGAATTATGACCTCCATGATGTGGAGATTATAGAAGATCAAATGTAGGGGATTGGAGTGCACCCTACAAAGTCCTCTCCTACTAGAGAAGGGGATGTTGGAATAGTTACATAGGTAAGATTTAAGTTGTAAATTCATAACTTGCATTTGTTTTTAAATGAATATTAATAAGAGATAGTGTCAAGTACTAATATTTATTTACATGGTCTATTTAACAGTTGACATCTAAGGAGGAGCTTACACAGACCTGACTGATAACACCCTTAGGGCCATTTAATTTGGCTTGGACATGCACACAATATATATTTTTGCACTCACTTTTTTAAATTTTATTATTATATCTTGCTTGTCATTTGAATTTCCATTAATGAAATTATATATTAACTTATATCTTTATCTTATTTTCCTCTTGTAGGAAACATCTAGTGTGAGTGAGGTGCAACACTATCCAGACTATGGAGGTGCAATGATAGATAAGGGAAAGGAAATTGAACTCAAATTCGAGTGAATTAAGATTTTAAAGATCTTATATCGATTATACATACATCAACATAGATTGGTAGTTTCATATGTACTTGTTATTTTTATGTACAGGCGGTTATAAGCTATACATCCTTGTTGACAAGTGTCATAACGCCTAAAGGAGTAGGTATTAGAACACCTCAAGGAGTAGATGTTGAAACAACTCAAGGAGGAGGTTTCGAAACACCTGAAGGAGATAAAGAAAAAAGAGATTCCTAAAGAGGTATGTGTTTATTTGATTTTTTGTTTGGTAAATATGTTCCTATTACCGACAATTGTATGATAACTTGTATCAATTTTATGTTTTTTTTCACATATATAGATTGAAATTTCAAACGTTGGTTTGATTGGTTCTTTGAGAGGGGCATATTCTAGGACTCCTGACCCTTTGAAGAGACATATATTTGAGGTAATCAAGATTTCAATTTTATAGTTCAATTATAATTCAATGTATATTGATTTTGATGTTAATTATTCAATTGTAAACTATATAGTATAACTAATCTCAATTGTAGTTTGAATTTTTCTTGTGTAGCTACCTTCAAAGTCAAAGAGTGCTTCAAAGAAGCTCCATTTTGATGATCCACTAGTAGTTAAGGATCAGATAGACATTTTGGCATGTAAATTTTGAATAGATATCGAGATGGCATATGCCACATTTTGTAAAACTTTGTTTGAGTTGGCATTGATGCCATTTTTGTATATGGACAAACACTTGATTATTGGATAATTTGATATATAGAAGTTGAGAATCGAAATAATTTGTTCCTCACTTCCATGATTAAACTCTTCGAAAATTTAATCTTAAGCAATGGTTAAATATCAATGTACAATAGCATAAAAAATAATGGTTATATTATGTAGTTTATATTCGTATCACTGATTACATTGCTTTGCACATATTTCAAACTCAAAGCATTACTTCACATTGCATATCTAACAACTAGATGCTGATAGATGAAAAATTTTCAATTACAATATAGTTTTTACAAAGTCAACCTAAGCAGTTATGCAATTACTTCACATTGCATAACTAATAACAAGGAGCAGTTGTCAATTGCATTTGTTTGTCATGGCATTCTATGAGACCACATTTCTTTGAGGCATTTTTTCAAACAATTCACTACATTGTGTATGCTACCACATTTTTCATACATGTCTACCAAAGCTTTTTATAAAATAGTTCATTGACTTGTTGCTATGGCTAAAATCCTAAAACAAATGCTTTAACAACCTATGGATGCTTGGAAAAATTATATCAAAGAATAATAGTAAGCAATAGCATAGACAAGGAAATGAACTATTTGAAAAATTGCCTCAAAGAAGTGAGGTCTCATGGTGATGGAATGCCATGACAATCAAGAGGAATTTTTTCAAATAGTTCACTACCTTGTCTATGCTACCACATTTTTCATACATGTTTATCAAAGCATTCTATCAAACATTTCATTGCCTTGTTGCTATGGCTAAAAGCCTAAAATAGGTGCTTTCGAACAAGCTATGGATGCTTGGAAAAAATATATCAAAGCATAATAGTAAGCAATAGCTTATAAAATTCAATGAACCATTTAAAAAAAATGCTTCAAAGAAATGTGGTCTCATGGTGATGGAATGCCATGACAAGAAAATTGCTATAGATTGTCATGGCATTCCATCACCATGAGACCAAGTTCTTTTGAGGAATTTTTTCAAATAGTTCACTGCCTTGTATATGCTACAACATTTTTCATACATCTACGAAAGCATTTTATCAAGCAATTCACTGCCTTGCTACTATGACTAAAACCCTAAAATAGGTGCTTTCAAACAAGCTATATGGATGCTTGGAAAACAATGCAGGAGCACCTTGGAAATGGAGGACTAGGTTATGGTTATTTGATGCAAACAAGGATGAAAAACAACTCACTTTCACAATAAAAGGTATTCCTAACCACCTTTCTTTTTACAAAGTCAATCTGGACTTATTTTCCAATCTTTCAACTTATTCAAGCTTGTAGGTCAACAACTCCAATTTTCTCAACTTAGCTCTTAGATCTCTTTAACAACTCCTACAAATAATCATCATTATAGACACCCATTTTAGTCCCCTTCAATGCATTTCCAACTCACATAGGACTCCTTTGGAATAACTTTTACAAATCATGCAAACTACACTACTCAACCTAGCCAAATAGGCCAAACTTCCAAAGCAACGACCCTTGGAACACTTCATAGACCCTAAAACTTGTTGGGGAAGCACTCAAAATATAAAAAAACCTCAAATTTTCCCATTTATCCTCTAGAACTCGCCCTCTAAGACCCTATTCCACAAAACCCTAAAATTTCTTAAACTTGGCAAGGGTTTATAGAAAAACCTACTTACAAACCTCCCCAAAATTTACCACCATTTCCAACACCCTTGAATAACCCTGCACAAGCTTAAAAGAAAAAGAAAAGTGACTTCTTTCAAACAATTCCCACTTTAACCCTCTCTAACCTCACTTTTTCATGCAAAAACACCCCAAATGCAATCTAGGGCATCACCAAAAATCATAATCCTAACCTCCCCTGCACAAGAAACAATGAAAACATGTTTATCTATCCTAACTAAGCCTATTCAATGAGTTACAATATCATACAGGGGGTGGAAGGCTTAAAACTCCATTTTAAATGCACTCAAACCTTTGGAATAGGGCTCACAGACCGACCTCCAGTAAAATGCCTCTTAAATGCTCAAAAATGAATGAAATTACTTCAAACCAAGTTTATGAAGAATTTAACTATGCTAACCACTAGTTTCCATTAAAAAGATAGAACAACCACATTGTATTGAACCATATAGTACCAAGAAACTTCAAGAATTCTAGAAAAACACATAAATTTGCATGGAGATAACAAGATTTTATTGATTCTCTTTCAAACATGGTTTCTCCAACCTCAAAATAGAACACAAGAGGCCTTTTTAAACATAAAATACACCAACTACCATCCAAAAACTGACTTCAACCAATTTTCAAACTCCTTATGGTCATTGGAACTTACAAAATTGCACTTTTTACATATTTTATTGACAACATTTTTGCTCATTTTGCATTATTTTTCAATTTGATTCTCCTAGACTCCTAAAACATTAGAGATGGTCTACTTAGACCTTATTGAATCCAAAAACATAACCACACACTGAAAAGAATGACATTCAACCTATCTTGACAACTTTTTATCAAACTTGACAAATTTTCCAACAAGATTTACAACTTTTGCAATGTGGTCTCAAAAGACCCCAAAGTTTCCAATTACATCAAAAATGGCATTCACTGACCTTATTTAGAGACTAAACACCTAAACAGCTTAGACTCCATCACCAAGACCCAACTCTTCATGTAGCAACTACAGAAAATTGATTGAAATAAGTAGGTGCTCTTGCACCATTAGTGAGTCAACTTTTGGGTTTTAGTTTTATTGTGTGTTAATAAGGTCTATTAGAAAAAAAATATTGTAATAAATGCCTTATGGGATCTATGTTTTGAAAATATACTAAAAATAGTATTGAAGTTGCTTTGTACAACTTATCAACTTTTCATGTTAGAGGAGGATTAATGCTCTCCCACCCAAATTATTGCTTGTAAATGATGTAATATGGTGGAAAATATGTTGAAAATCCTTTGAAATATTTGAGGCATGAAGATTGAATCATTTTGAAGTGAATAATATAATTTTTCTCTATTTTTCTACAAAATTTGTGTGTTTTCATAACTTGTCGAGCTCAATATAGTTTCGTATGCAAGCTTTATGCTAGAAAATCATTGGGATTAGTTAGATCTATGTTTTATATTTCATTCAATTCTTATTTGGCTTGATTTCATTGGAAATTGAATTAGTTCAAAGTATTTTTTTGTCAGGTGGTTTGAAACCCTCATTTTCAAGGGTTGAGATTAGTAAAAATATAAAATCTCATCATTCCACCATCGGAATTTTGTGAAAACCAATGGAATGATGATTTTTGGGGTGATTTATTATTACTTTTTGGTTGCAGGGCTTAGAAAGTATATTTCATGGATTTTTGATCGAGCCCTAGCTTGATTTTCTCATGTGTTAAGCTAGGAAATCAAGAGAATAGTGTGGATCAACAACATTTTTAGAATATTTTTTCAAATAAATGTTGGATTCAAATGTTTTTCCACCCAAGGAGTCTATTGGTGAAGTTATTTGGATTCTGTGAGTTAATTTGAGCACACCTCCTTTGTAAAAGTGGCCTATTTAGGCCTACTTATGGCACTGCAGGTCAAATTAGACCAATTTGTTCCAAAGTAACATCATGAACCTTTTTGATATGTTGAAAAATGTATTAAAGAGTGCTCAAAATTTTTTTGTTCCTGTCTTTAGTCTATCATCTACAATGGAATTGAATGAAAACTAGGTATAGGTGCCCTAGTTGGTGAATAGCTGAAATGGTGCAAAACCCCATTGTTGGATTTGGAGCCTTCATCAAAGTTTGAAATTGTGTTATTTTGAGTTTTTGTGACCTTTTCCACCCCTTTCCTTGCATTATAAAATATCTATCAAATCATAATAATAATAAATAACATAGACAAGGCAGTGGACTATTCGAAAAAAATGCCTCAAAGAAATGTGGTCTCAATGTGCATGTCATGGCATTCCATCACCATGAGACCACATTTCTTTTCTCATGAATTTTTTCAAATAGTTCACTGCCTTGTCTATGCTACCACATTTTTCATACATTTCTACCAAAGCATTTTATCAAACAATTCACTACCTTGCTACTATGGCTAAAAGTCTAAAACAGGTGCTTTCAAACAAGCTATGTATGCTTGGAAAAATTCTATAAAAGCATAATAGTAAGCAATAGCATAGACAAGGAAATGAACTGTTTGAAAAAATGCCTCAAAGAAATGAGGTTTCATGGTGATGGAATTCCAAGACAATCAAAAGCAAGTTTGATTCTCATGGCATTCCATCACCATGAGACCTTATTTCTTTGAGGATTTTTTTTCAAAAGTTTGTCTATGCTACCACATTTTTCATACATGTCTACCAAAGTGTTTTATCAAATATTTCACTACCTTGTTGCTATGGCTAAAAGCCTAAAACAAGTGATTTAGAACAAGATATGGATGCTTGGAAAAAAATAATCAAAGCATAATAGTAAGCAACAAGCTATGGTCTCATGGCTTTTTTTCGTGTGAAAATCAGTGTTGGAGTTTAGTTGGAGGCTGAAAACTACTTGTAAGGGCATAAATAAATCTTGTAAACAAGACCTCAAGGTTGGAGAAGTTGAAAATAAGAATTTGCATCTTTAAGGAAGAATATTTTTGTATTTTTCCAATGTCTTGTACTATTATTTTGCTTTTGTATGGTTTGTATGGCCTCATTATGATTTTCACATGTGTGGTATGGTTAGATAATTGAGTTAGCTTTTAAATGCCTTTGGTTTGGCAAAATTTTATGGAGATTTGAATAAGTTATGGTAATTATACCACTAGAAGCCTAGAAGTTGTTTTTTTTTGGAACTCGTACCACCAAACCGATTGTTCTAACATGTTGGGACCCTCTACAATAACCTCTCAATTTTTTCTATCTCGAAGGTTTTTTCCCATGGTGAAGAGTTTTAATTTGAGTGAAAAGTTGTCAAATGCAAGTAGTGTAAAGATGCAAAGTGGTGAAACTTTCATTATGTAACTTGTATGACCTAACAGATTGTTCTAACACATCTGGATGGGTATGTTTACACTAGGGATGGTCCTCTTTTGCACCCAAATACATTGAATCACTCTGATCTACACTGGATCAACAATTTCCCTTAAGAGTCTAAAGCGTTAAAAGGAAAGAATATTTAAAGGGCTATTTCTTGGAAATCATGATGCTTACAGACTCTTCGTTTGAGGCTATGGGATTGTGTTGGGACCCTCTACAATAATCTCTCTCATTTTTTGCTATCTTGGAGGAATTTTCCTATGGTGATGAGTTTTCAGTTGAGGAAAAAGTCAAATGTAAGTAGTGTAACTTTGCAAAGTCATGCAACTTTCATTCTACAACTTGTACGATGAAATAGACTATTCCAACACATCTAGATGGGTATTTTTATGCTATAGGTAGTCCTCTTTTACACACAGATACACCAAATCACTCCAAGCTACATTGGACCAATGATTTCCCCTAAGAGTCCAAAGTGCTAAAAGGAAACAATCTTTAAAGGGCTATTTCTTAGAAATCGTGACACTTACAGACTCTATTTCTGAGGCTATGGGATTGTGTTGGGACCCTCTACAATAACCTCTCTCATTTTTTTCTATCCTGTAGGCATTTTTCTGTGGCGACAAGTTTTCAATTGAGGAAAAAATTGTTAAATGCAAGCAATGTAGAGTTGCAAAGTGGTGCAACTTTCATTTTGTAACTCATATGACAAAATAGACTTTTCCAATACATCTGGATGGGTATGTGGTCCTCTTTTTCACCCAATACGAAAAATCACTTCGAGCTACATTGGATTGGTGATTTCCCTTAAGAGTCCAAAGTGCTAAAAGGCCATACCATCTATTGTACAGTTTGTAGCTCAATGGCATGGCCATGGTAAATGTTATTAGGATTGTAAAAGGTGACTATGTGGGTTTAAAGAGCTAGAAAGGTTTGTAGTTGAGTTGGTAACTTTCCATGCATGACAAAAATGAGTGAAATTAGGTGGAAAATGGTGGTTACAACATAAGTTAATGTCAGTGAAACACGGGGGAAGCAAGATTTAAGGTTGGATCAAGCTTGTGTAGGTCCTAATAGATGTTTTTGATGAGTTTATAGGGTGTGGTGAGGTTGGAAACATTGATTTCCTTAAAAACCTCATGAAAGTTGCTAAAAATGAGGTTTATTAAAATAGAGCTTTAGAAAGCGTATCTCAAAAGAACAAATGTGGTTTTGGTAGTTTGGTAGGTTGTTTAATGCTGTCCTATCAAAATTTCAGGTTTGGGAAATGTTTAAATATGAGTCTCTTTGTAAAATGGGCCTATTTGGGGGTCTTTGACAACAAAGGAGTGCTAGTTTGAAGTATTTGTTTCAAAGGAACCTACTGAAGTTTTGAAAGTGTCAAGGGTTGCTCGATTGAGCTATTCCTTGCTGTGAAAAGTGAGCAAAAGAGGTCTACAAACCTACTAGGAAGAGTAACTATTTTAGTGAAGTTGCACCCAAGTTTGGGTTTGAGGATCAAATTGGAGTTTGAATCATCTTGAATTGTGATGTGCTATTTAAAGCCACCTAACTCTTGCATTAGAAAACTCTTACCCAATCATCTTGAACATCATGCACACCCAAATACCTTGTTTCCACTTTGCTAGATCAAAGACTCAATTACATTGGAAATGACCTTCACATGACCCTTTTACATATTTTTTGTAAAAAGTGGCAAGCCATTGTAATTTATTATATATAAATAGGAGATATTACAAAACCTAATCCAAATGAGCATACCAACAGGAAAGAACCAGGAGGAAAACCTCTGGTTGTAGCTCGATTAAGTATAAAAAGCTCTTATAGAATTGTCCCAACAATAATAACAAAGCATACACCTGTATGACTATTTCAACCTATGAGTTTCCAAAATATAGACCCCTTTACATTTTAAACATACCCTTTATACAATGCCAGACATTTGATCCATATTTCAAAAAACATCACTGTATATAGATTATGCCCATACACAGTTATGACCTTTTTACATTGTTTCACATTTGAAAATTCAAAATTTACAAAATTTTCCTATTGGAGGCATTCATGGCACATTCTTCCACAAGAGTAGCATGTTGACATTCTGTAGTGACAAGCACCTATACAAACCATCAAGGTAGCAGTTAAACTACATAAAATAGAAAAGATGCTTAGAATAACCAATCTATATTATTCTAAATGACCTAATTGATGATGAGATGGTAATGAAAACTATAAAAGATGCTTACAATAACAAATCTATATTATTGTAATCTATCGTATACCTCTTTTAAAGGATCAAAGCTAGCTATTGTTGCAGTAGATCCATGATCAATCATGCTAGAAATATCGCAAAAGTTGTCAAATGAAAAATCTATATTGTTACAATAGAAAAGATGCTTAGAATAACACATCTATATTATTCTAAACAACCTGAATGATGATGAATCAGTAATGCAAACTATAAAATATGCTTAGAATAACCAATCTATATTATTGTAAATGACCTAATGTATGATGAGATGGTAATGCAAACTATAAAAGATGCTTACAATAACCAATCTATATTATTGTAATATGTTGCATACCTCTCTAAAAGGAGTGGAGCTGGATATTGTTGCAGCGGGTCCATGATCAATCATGCCAAAAATATCACAAAATTTGTCGAATGAGAAATCTAAATTGTCACAATAGAAAAGATGCTTAGACTACTAAATCTATATTATTCTAAACAACCTGAATGATGATGAATTGGTAATGCAAACTATAAAAAAATCTTAGAATAACCAATCTATATTATTCTAAATGACCTAATTGATGATGAGATGGTAATGCAAACTATAAAAGACGCTTACAATAACCAATCTATATTATTTTAATCTATTGTGCATACCTCTTGGAATGGATCAGAGCTAGCTATTGTTGTAGCAGGTCCATGATCAATCATGCCAGGAATATCACAAAAGTTGTCAAATGAAAAATCTATATTATCACAATAGAAAAGATGCTTAGACTAAAAAATCTATATTATTCTAAAAAACCTAAATGATGATAAATTGGTAATGCAAATATTCACAATGAAGTGAATCACATTGATAGAGTTCATATTACCTTCTTAGGACAATCAAGTTTCAATGCAAGAACTTGTCCTAGCTATAGTAGAACTAAAAGACAATCGTAATCAATTGAACTTTCCATAGTGTCATTTGTTAGGGCTATTGTTTGAGAGAAAGGAGTTAGATACTGTGGAACCCATGTATCCACCCACTCACTTGACTTGCATTGATCCCACTCACACTAGATACAACTCTAACAAAAACAAGCCAACTCTTGTGTCCAAATGGTCCATGTGCTTGCATATGAGCTCTTCAAAATGAATGCATCTTTGAAGAATCTTTGATTGTATGACAATCCAATCTACCTCCCACTGTACCCTCTTCAACCATCCAAAAGAATTTGTGCACTGTTGAATCAAGTGTCCCTCCTTGTGGCAATGTTGAACTACACCAATCAACAATAGAATGTGCATCACTAAATTTTTCTCCTAAAATATTCAATTGCTCCTTAACTAGAGCTCTCTTTACACATGCACCTTCTCCATCATGCTCCCCTTTCCCATGCCCAACTTTAAAAAGAATCCAAATATGAGGTACACCCCTCTCTAAATGCATTCTACTCAACCAATAGAACATATGAGCATTCTTGAATTGACCTGTGTAGTTATTTGACCAAATGAGATGTCGGCCCAGTGCTATATCATGCTCTTGCAAGAACTCAAAAAAAATCTTGAAACAATGTTGGACATACTTGAACAAGTGAGATCTATCATCACTCATATAAAAATGATACTCTCTGATTATCTTTCCATCCTTCTCTGTACTATCAAGTGCATGTCTAAATGTAATGTGGACAAAAATAGCAATCTAAATAGAATTTTAATACTATGATTGTACCTCATTTTGTGGTTGCAATGTGTAGGTTTTTTTAAATCAACCACTGATATAATAGTGCCAATCAAAAAAGAGTCCTTACACATCTTGAATTATTGATCCAACCACTGAGACCTAGTGCTATGCCTTGCATTCTTGTAGAAAAAAATATCCTTAAAATCTGAAATAAAATCAGCAACACTGCATTCTTTGTAACCACCTCACATCTAGAACCTTCACCTCCACTCTGCAAAGTATATTTGACTATCTCATATCTATTTTTCTCAACAAGCTTCTTTCCAAATTCATTTTTTGAACACTCATGAAAACATTGAACAAATTTTTCCAAGCCACCACATTATGAGCCTTCACATTTAAAAAATCATTTCTATAGAAAAGGCAACCATCATCTCTAGAACATAAAAATAGATCTAGCAAGTTCCTTGATGATTTTAGAAGATGCATTGCACCACACTCCTGCAACATTTCATTAGTATGCAAAGTAGAATGGATATATCATAATAGTTCATGGTTGATTGAAAACTCCACATGGTATTTGCAACAACAAGTATTACGAATTTTAAGAGTTACACAATAAAATGGCTTCAAACCTTTAAAATTCCTTTGTGATATTTCCATATTTGGATGTGTTTCAATAATTTTTTTGAACAACATTGTTTTTCTTGATTCCAAGAACAATTTAGGATGTGGTGTACAGTCTCGATTGCCAATTCTTAACTTTAAAACATCATTTGCATTGGGCAATACTCTAGAGTTATCATGCCAAAATTGTTGAATTACCTACTTTACATTATTGGTTAGCTTCTTATCAACATGTGGAAGCCTCCCGAAAAAAGCCCATGTATCATTTTGAAGAGGATCATCTATTCCTTCTCTTATTACAAGTACTCTATCCAAAGTTTTACGATTTATGTCAAAATCAATACAAGTTTGTCTCATAAAGTGAGCCTTTTTCAATTGATGGCTTACTAGGGCAGTTGTAATGACTCTCTGAGCAACTCTCTTATCTTTTTCCTTGTTATTCTTTCCAATAGACTTGAAAGGATTAAAAATATTTTTGATAATAATAGAATTTTTTTTGGTCTTCTTGTTCACATGAATCTTCAATTTGGATAGCAAAGGTCTTATCTTTTGCATCTTTAGCAATTGTACAAAAAGTTGTCATTGCTCGGTCAATGTCTTATCACTAAAATATTGGTTGAAAGGTCTTGTATCCCACACCTGAATGGTTCATGTTGAACTCTTTCCTTCAATTTTTTTTATAATGTTCTTATCAATTTCAAGTAACTATTTAGGGGTTCTTGAAGGTCTTGAATTTGGAATGTCTTTCTTCCACACAAGTTTCTTCATTTCTCATGTAATCTAGTGAAACATAATTTACACTTGGTTCAATATTATGTTCAACATCTTCAATTCCAACATTTTCACCTTGAACATTTTCAATATCAATTTTAATAATTTAATTCCCAATTTCAATATTATGTTCAACATCTTCAATTCCAATATTCTCACCTTGAACATTTTCAATATCAATTTCAATCATTTCATTACCAATTTCAATATCATGTTCAAAATCTTCAATTCCAACATTTTCACCTTGAGCATTTTCATTTCCAATTTCAATATCATGTTCAACATTTTCACCTTGAACATTTTCAATTTCCTCTTCACTTGAAAGACCATAGGGCTTAGGTTCACCAATATTTAACATACCTTGTCTTCTCTTCCTATGACCTTCTCTATCTCTTATTCTATATGCTTCAATTTTTTCTTTTGCAAGCTTTCTCTTATGTTTTTTCTTCTGATGACTGTTGCTCCCCATTATACCTCATAAAAGATGCTAAAAGAATGATTTCTTATAAAAAATTTGATTAGAATATGCTCCAAAAAGTTGATATTTTTCTCTTCTTGTTTGAAATCATGCATTTGTCACCTACAAAACCTACAAACAAAATTTAGGGTCCATTGGGATGCCCAAAACGGCCCCCATGGGGTTTCTCTATGTCCCACAAATCCGATATTAGATAAAATCTGATATTTGATTTGAAAAACATTTTAAAATGTATTGTAATGGTAGGATTTTAGTGTTATAAATCTGCTATCTGATTTGTGCACACATAGACCTAAGAGTAATTAGGAGGTGGAGGGTGGGCAAGAGAGAGAGAGAGAGGGAGAGAGAGCGAAAGGGAGAGACAGAGAGAGAGGGAAAGGGAGAGAGACAAAGAGGGGGAAGAGAGAGGGAAAGGGAGAGAGAGATAGTGGGGGGAGAGAGAGAATTAAAAGGGGGAAGGGAGAAAGAAAGAAAGGGAGAGGTAGAGAGAGACAGAGAAAGGGAGAGAGAAACAAAAAGAGGGGGAGAGAGAGAATTAGGAGGGGAAAGGCAGAGGGGAGAGAGAGAGGGGGTTGAGGGTAGAGGGTTGATGATATAGGGTTGAGGGATTAATGGTTTAGGTTTTAAGTTTTAAGGGTTAAGGGTTTAGGGTAGAGGGAGAGATATAGAGGGAGTGAGTGAGAGAGATAGCAGGAGTGAGAGAGAGAGAGAGGGAGACTTGAGGGAGAGATAGAGGGAGACTTGAGAGATAGAGAGAGTGAGGGAGTGGGAGAGAGATAAAGTGAGTGTTAATGGTTTAGGGTTAATGGTAGAGGCTAGAGGGTTTAAGGGTTTAGGGTTTAGCAGTTAAGGGTTAAGGTAGAGGAGAGCAGAGGAGTGTGAGAGAGAGAGAGACTTGAGAGAGGGAGAGGGGGTAGGAGGGAGAGACTTGAGAGAGAGAGATTAGAGGGTAGAGGGGAGAGAGATAGAGGGAGTCAGTGATATAGAGGGAGGGAGGGATTGGGAGAGAGATAGAGGGAGTCAGTGAAAGAGAGGGAGGGAGAGAGTGGGACAAAGATAAAGGGTAGAGGGTTAAGGGTAGAGGGGAGAGGGATAGAGGGAGTGAGTGAGAAAGAAACTTGAGAGAGGGAGAGGGGGTAGGAGGGAGAGAGAGGAGAGGGGTAGAGGGTAGAGGCTAAGGTTTAGGTTTGAATAAGTTAGGCAGAGGAGAGATATAGAGGGAGTGAGAGAGAAAGAGACCTACCAGGCTGAGGGAGGAGGGAGACACTGAGAGAGAGAGAGAAGAGGGTAGGGGTTTAAGTGGGTTAAGAGTTATGAGGGTAGAGAGACAGAGGGAGGAGCAGAGAGGAGAGACTTGAGAGAGGGAGGGGGTGGAGAGAGAGAGAGAGAGAGAGAGAGAGAGAGAGAGAGAGAGAGAGAGAGGAGAGAGAGAGAGAGAGAGAGATGGTGAAAAGGGTTTGGTGGTTTAGTGTTTTAGGGTTAAAGGTAGAGGGATAGATATAGAGGGGAGTGGAGGGAGAGAGAGAGACTTGAGAGAGTGGGAGAGGGATAGGAGGGAGAGACTTGAGAGAGAGAGTAGAGGTAGAAGGCTCAAGGTTAAGGTAGAGGGAGAGAGAGGGAGGAGTCAAAGGAAAGAGAGGGAGGGAGGATTGGGAGAGAGATAGAGGGTAGAGAGACAGGAGGGAGTGAGTGAGAGAGAGCCCTGAGAGAGGGAAAGGGGGTAGGAGAGAGAGAGAGAGGGTTAAGGGTACAAGATAGAGGGTTTAACGGTTTAGGATTTAATGGCTAAGGGTAGAGGGAGAGATATAGAGGGAGTGAGTGAGAGAGAGAGAGACCTAAAAGATGGTGAGAGGATAGGAGGGAGAGACTTTACAGAGAGGGAGAGAGGGAGAGAGAGTAGGGGGTAGAGGGTTTTAGGGTTAAGGGTTAAGGGTTTAGGGTTAAGGGTTATAGAGGGGAGAGAGATAGAGGGATTCAGTGAAAGAGAGGGAGGGAGGGAGTGGGAGAGAGATAGAGGATAGAGGGAGAAGGGTAGAGGGGAGAAGGATAGAGGGAGTGACTGAGAGAGAGAGCCTTGAGAGAGGGAGAGGGGGTACAAGGGAGAGACTTGAGAGAGACAAAGGGAGTGAGATAGAAATAGAGGGTATAGGATTTAAGGGTTAAGGGTAGTAAGAGAGATATAGAGGCAATGAGTGAGTGAGAGAGAGAGAGACTTGAGAGAGGGAAAAGGGATAGGAGGGAGAGACCTGAAAGAGAGAGATAGAGTAGAGGGTAGAGGTTTTAAGGGTTAAGGGTTTGGGGTTTAGGGTTAAGGGTAGAGGGGAGAGAGAGAGGAAGTCAATGAAAGAGAGGGATGGAGAGAGAGAGGGGGGTTGAGGGTTAAGGGTAGAGGCTAGAGGGTTTAAGGGTTAAGAGTAGAGAGGAAAGAGATAAAGGGAGTGACTCTGAGAGAGAGACCTGAGAGAGGGAGAGGGGGTAGGAGGGAGAGACTTGATAGAAAGAGGGGGAGTGGGAGAGAGATAGAGGGTATATAGAGTTAATGGTAGAGGGTAGAGGGTTTAAGGGTTAACGGTTTAACGTTAAGGGTTAAGGGTAGAGGGAGAGATATAGAGGGAGTGAGTGAGAGAGAGAGATAGATAGACTTGAGAGAGGGAAAGGGGTTAGGATGGAGAGAGAGAGGGTTAAGGGTAAAGGGTAGAGGGTTTAAGGGTTAAGGGTAGAGGGGAAAGAGATAGAGGGAATGACTCTAAGAGAGAGACCTGAGAGAGGGAGAGGGGCTAGGAGGGTGAAACTTGAGAAAGAGAGAGGGAGTGGGAGAGAGATAGAGAGTATATAGGGTTAATGGTAGAGGGTAGAGGGTTTAATGGTTTAAGGTTTAAGGGTTAGGGTTAAGTTTTTAGGTTTAAGGGTTAAGGGAGAGATATAGAGGGAGTGAGAGAGAGAGACTTGAGAGAGGGAGAGAGGATAGAGAGAGAGAGAGAAGGTAGAGGGTTAAAGGTAGAGGGTATATGGTTTAATGGTTTAGGGTTTAAGGGTTAAGGGAAAATGGGAAATAGATAGAGGGAGTGACTTCAAGAGAGAGAGAGAGAGTGGGAGAGAGATAAAGGGTATATAGGGTTAATGGTAGAGGGTAGAGGGTTTAAGGGTTTAAGATTTAAGGGTTAAGGGTTAAGGGTAGAGGGAGAGATATAGAGGAAGTGAGTGAGAGAGAGATATACCTAAGAGAGGGAGAGGGGGTTAGGAGAGAGATACTTTAGAGAGAGAGAGATAGAGTAGAGGGTAGAGGGTAGAGGGTTTAAGGGTTAAGGGTTTAGGGTTTAGGGTTAAGGTTAGAGGGGAGAGAGATAGAGGGTAGAGGGGAGAGAGATTGGAGTGATTGAGTTAGAGAATCGGGAGAGAGACAGGGAGAGAGGGAAAGAGATAATATTTAAATATTTTATATATTAGTAATATTAATAAGTTATATAATAATTTATATATTAGTAATATTCATATATATATACATTGACTAAAATATAGAAATAATATTTAAATATTATACATAATAATATAATATATTATGTATCAAATACATAATTCCGTAAGAGATTATCATAAATTTTATATTATATATTAAATTATAAACTAGATTGTATATTCTAAACTAGATATATTAAAATAAACTATAAACTCTTTATTGAATGTTTTAAATCATATATTATAAATTGCATAACATTTTTTAAACTCATATATAAAAAAAATAAATATATGATTTGAATCAGATATCTGATATCTTTGACACAAAATTTAATGCCTAGGGATTAGCCTCAAGCTTTCTTTAGAATTTTGTTCAAAAATGCCAATCCTAAGAAGTCAACACAAAAAATGTGTTTAACAACTTACCTTGCTTTTCTAGAATTCGCCCATGTGGCTGGCAACTTTTTTTTACCCAAAATTGATGAAACGAAAAGGGTTTGTAAAGGATATTCTCAAATTTCTACCAATATAAATTATTTTTTACATTGAATTTAATAGATAATTATTATTCATTTTCTACTAGAATTACAACTAAAGTCTTGATTGATAGGCTGATTGAAAAACATTTATAGCTTTCAAATGGTATCACATTTTTTGAATCTAAAACATGTGTCACATCTATGCTTGCATACTATAGGATTAAAAAAATTGAATTTCATGAAGTTTTGACCAAATTAAGGTGGTCGAGATAGGAGGTTTTATATTTTAAAAGTTGTAAAAAAATCATAATTAATTATTTACTTGGAAAAACTTACAAAAATATGCATCACATCCGACATGAGTCCTCTACTTATATCTAAAATATTATAAAAAAATATTATCATTTTATTGTGGTTAGGGTCTATTGACACCTACTTATTTTTCCCGAAATTGAAGTACTACTACATTGAAATTCCAAATTTTCACGAAATAGATTTAAAAAAACAAAAAACCTTGTAGCTTAGAAACTACATTCAATTTTCCACAGATTCTATTCTTACATATTTTTGAATTAATATAGATAACTTATTCAAATTTTTACGTCAAGTATCCTAACTCTGATTTTTCTAAATTTTCATTGCCTTAAGGGGTTGTTTTTCCATGATGATTCTGCACGTACCGTATTAATGAATGTAAAGCTTTAACTAACAAAATTGAACATCTTTGGGACTTTTTTGCTCTCCCTAGTGTGGAAGCACCTAGCTCCTCTAACTAATACCTTTTTTCATCCTATTTGCCCCATCCTTGTCCTGCACTAAGTCGGGGAAAGGGGTTAGTTAGCCTCCTCATATGTAACTTGTCATTTTCTCTTTTGGCTAGTTGACCACCTTTCATGTACATATAAGAGAAATCTTGGGATGTGGTTGACATGCCTTAAGTTGGCTCGCATGTCACATACTTATTCATGATGTAGCTTACTGGAAACATTTGACTTGGTGTAGGGATTTTCAAATAAGCTTTCACATCTTCTTCTACTTTAAAGAAATTTCTCATAGTAATGGTGTTAGAAACCGCTTTAAAGTGAGGGCATACATCAGCACTCATGTTTCACTATGCAATTTTTCTTTTTTCTTACGATGCATCCTCTCCTTGGTGGTGTCATTGAGCTTGATTTCCTCCAAGAGCATGATATTTATTCGACTTGTCCTCTCTTGGAAACATTAGGCACAATGTTCCCTAAGAGGATACCTTGCATGAACTAAACAAAATCCCTTTGAACATACCTTACACTATTTTGGAATTTATAGCAATTTTTATATGGCCACATTCATAACACAACTTACATGCCTATAGAGCCATCCTGTTTGTTCATGAGCCCCAAGCATACAAAGTTTTTCTTGTCTCATGAAGCTTGAAAATCATTTTTGTGTGGTGCCTTATTAAAGTTATCAGTCTGAGGTATAACTTTGGTATGGTTTGAGCAGGAAGCCTAACAGAGGCATGAATTTCCCAATAGCCACTTCTGTGTGTGTGAGTGTATACCAACCATGAGTGTATGTGTCTCACCTTTTAAGACTTCTCACCTGATAGATAGTTTAGAGTTTCATCACCTCATAGTGAGTATGCATTTTTTGGACAAAAAACCTAGATCTAATCCACATCGTGTTGGAAAAATGGTGGAAGCTTGATCAACCGTCTTTGTTTTTTCTTCTTTCTTCTAGTTATCATATTGTTTTGTTGCACATCATACACCATTTTGTGTATCCTCTAGTGCTTATGTCAAATTGAATTAGGATTTTGGATCCTGGGGGCTTGGCCACCTCCTTTGAACTTTATCATCCTTTGTCATCTACATTGGTGCATTTGGACCTCTATTAAATGTCTATTGTAGTGTGAGTTTGAAGCAAGTTCATCCTCTCACTAAACTAGGGACTAAATGGAGTGTATAAAAACACATCCCTTGCTCGATATGGGAATAATTAATGATAAATTAAACTTAATGGTCCCTTGATCTAGTGTTTTGATGTGCTTTACACATCCAAATTAGGTCTTGGGCTCATTTAAATCTAAATAGACCCAATTTTTCCTTAATTTAGTGTTGCAAAGTGTACTTATTTACACTTTCGCATTGGATTTTGGGCCCTAAATTGCATTTATGAACTTTATATCATCATTAATAGGCCCCTATTACCCTATATTGTGCATTCCAAGGCATATTTTGATCAAAACCTCGACAATATCAACATAAAAACTAAAATTCTTCACTCCTCGACACTTTAGCATGAAAAATAGCCCCTGTGGGACCCATTCACCACCTTGGGTGAATGAGTCCCATTTGGCCTATTTTTAAGGCTTTGAGTGGGAAAAGTGGGTTTTGAATTCAAATTTCTCCTATGTTGGCCTTAAGGATCAATTTAACGGTCATGTGAGTGGATTTCCTATATAAGAAAGCTTTCAAATCCTCATTTCATATAAGAATAACAAGAAACATCAAACATTCATGTTATCAATTTAAGGACTCAAGGGTTAAGCATTTCAAGTCTTCACAAGGTCATCAAGATAACTTTCAAGATCATTTTCAAGGCATTCAAGAGCAAGATTCTTGATCAATTGTTGTAGCAATTCAAGATTGGTCATCATGGCAAGGTTCTAATTACATTATTTCATGATAATGCTTCATTATCTTATTTCATCATTTGGTTTAATTACCTAAAAGGGGTTTGACAAAGGAAAACCCCTATTCCATAACAATCAATACTTTTGCTCTCTTTCTTTGTGTAATTGTAGATCTAGGTGCTTTGAAGACTTGAAGATAATTGAAGATTAGGTTACAAGCTTGTTGGAGTTGTCTCCCCACTTACAAGATCATTATCTTCACAAAAAGGTCATCTATAGCCCTGAAATTAAAGTTTTGGATTTGAGAACCTAAAGGAATAGATTGAGTAGACTAAGAAGAGTAGATTCAGACTTTTAATTTCTAGAAAATCCAAACTAGAATCATTCGCCACAAGTGGTTTATGAGTCCCCATGTAGGAATTTTTTCTGAGATATTTGCATATTTGGATACCCATTTGGTTGAAACTTGATCCTGTGTAGAGACCCAGATCTGGGACTGATTCACTCAGAATAGTGAATGAATCCCACTAGGACAAAAATTAGGTGTTTTAGGATTTCATAGCTCCATTCCATCTCCAAAAAGTTTCCAAGTTCACACTTTTTGCTTTACAATTTTTTTTTCTGCTTTATTTGCATTTTCAAGTCATTTAGTTCAATTTTGCATCATATTAGGGTTTTTTCATTTTGTCTTGCATGCCATTTTCTTTTCCAAGTATTAACTTGGTGGTGAACCCCTCTTGTAATCTGAATTCTTACCCTAGGATACCCTATTGTTAGATCTCTCCTTCCATTCTTCATTTGATTGAGATTTGTAGCCTGGTTATCCTTGAAAGTGAAGTGTAGAATATTGTTTCCCTAGGTCCCAAAACCCTAGTGGAGAGAAAATTTTGTGTTACAGGAATATTGTGCCTAATATCTCCAATAGAGGAAAAGTCTAGGATAAAATATTCACAAATTAGGTAATGCAATGTGCATCATTACAACTAAGAGGAAAGTTGAATGCCAATAAAGGTCACACTCTTGGAGGACATCAAACCTAATGACACCACCAAGAAGAAGCTACATCAAAAGAAGTAAGAAGACCACATGATGAAACATAATGATATAGGCCAAGATCTCCAAAATGATAATCCCAATGTATGTCCCCACTTTAAAGAAATTTCTAACACCACGTTGTGAGCAATTACTTTTAAGTAGAAAATGATAAATGGTAACAATAACGAGGACATGAGAGATTATTTGTAAAGCCCTATACCAATTCATATGTTTCCAAATGAAGCTACGTCATGAAAAAGGAAGGGGTTTCCTCCAAAATGAAATCTCAAAATAACACATAAGGGATCCACGGATTAGGGGTCAACATATGTCTTTGCTATAATGATATCATAGAGATCATAAATTTCATCATTCCCCAAATAACTCATGGAATGGAAAGGATGACACAAAGAGCGAAATCAAAGAATTTTTTTTTTAGGTCAACACGGAAGAGACCTAAATGTCTTGATGCCTTGTGTCATCCCCAAAAGGAAAAAAATAAGACAAAAGAAAAGATAAATGGTATATGACATATAGAAGAATTAATGTACAAATAGAGGAATGAACATGAAGATACATCAAATAGAATAGTATGTGGGATCACATTATGCACATGCAATCACAAAAAAAAATGAAAATAAAATAAAAACAAGACTAGTAAGGCACATGTGAGTCAACCTAGATAGCAGGTTATTGACATCCCAATCTTGTTCATCATATGCAGAAGGCGGATAACTAGCCAAAGGGACAACATCAAGTTCAACATGCAATCAATCACTCTTTGTAGGAGGATCATAACAATTATTATCATTTAAACTCATGGGAGAGAAAAACAATAAATTTAACTCTTTATGAACTTTTTCATCAACTTTTGTAATTTCATTCTCATCATCCAAGTTAATCACAATAGAATTTCTAATGATAATATCTATAGAAGATTCTTGTTCTTGTTGTGTTTAAGGTTTAGGATTTTCTTGTTTCAACGAAGGTGGAGAATCATCATGCATTGCTTGAGGTAGGTTGGGATTTTGATTTTGTATTTTGTTCTTTTCTTCTTTTGCTTGTAACAAACAAGCAATAGCATGATGCCTATGCCTTTGCTCTCTTGCATTTTGGTTCTTTTTTGTTTGATTTTCAAGTTGTGATTGTGTAGGAGCAGGTTTATCAACCATAGGTTTCTCTGCTTCCCTTAAGGGAGGAATGAAAGGAACAATGATAGGTTGTTCAACCAATTTCTCTTTAGCTTTGTAAAATTGTTTCATTTTAGGAGGCACAACGAGAGCTATTTGGTTATGTTGTGGCATCTTATAGGAAATAGGTTGATGAATTGTCATGTTTTCATTTTTCTTACTTGGGAGGGATTTTGGCTCAATAATGGTTTCATCAAGGATAGGAGGCTCAATCATGGGTTGAGAAATGTTTGTAAGGTATAATTCTGCTATGCACTTTGCCTTAAATTTTTGATAGGATTTGAAAAATAAGTCCTCACAAGGCCTAATAGGTTCCATAGGTTTGGTCCAGAATAAATCCTTTAGTAAAGCTCATGCACAAATATTAATTATTTAGTGATCACATTCTCTACATAAATGGGATCAATTAATATCCCATTATTAGGCTTTTCATCGATTCTACCAACTATGCAAAGAGGACCATCATATGCATGTCTAATTATGTCATGTTGTTGGAAAGAAATTTCAAGAAACATCCTAGTTAGGCCCTTACAAGGTTGAATTTCAATAATTTCAATCACACTATCTATTTTATTCATGTTTTCATCATTTGTGTCAACATTCATCACATCATTCTTTGTTTCACTAGCTTTGACAAAGGAAATGTTATGGTTTGGCATGGATTAGTAAATATTTATAACTTTTGATTAGGAGGGGCTACAGACTTATTTCCTTGATTATTAACACCACCAATTTTAATATGATTACAATCAATGAGGTCTTGTACAAGATGTTTAAGACACTTACAATATTTTGCATCATGTCCATTTTGTCAATGAAAATGGCAATAGGAATTTTGTCTATAGTTAGAAGGTAGAGGCTTGGTAGGATCATGAGCTCTAATAAGAGGTAAGAAAATTAGTTTTTGGTTTAAGAGAGCTATAACATGATATTGTGAAGGGTATTAGGTAAAGGGGTGAATTATCTATTTCTATCTCCAAATGTTTATGGGGATTTGTTTCCTTTATATCAGCCACTTGGTTATCTACATGTTGATTTGGTTGAGCTACAACAAGATATTGTGAAGGGTATCAGGTAAAGGAGTGAATTGTCTATTTGTATCTCCAAATGTGTATGGATTTGTTGTCTTTATAGCAGCCACTTGGTTATCAACACGTTGAGTTGGTTGAGGGGGATTAAGTTGTAAAAATCTCTTATTTTGCTTCTTGAATGGTTGGTATTTGTTATGGGACATGGATTCAGATTTTTCATGATGGCTAGAAGGAGCTTTCACTTAACAACTACTCATAAAATTTTGATTATCACAGAGGGTAGTACACAACTATGTGAAGGAGGGAAATTTCAACATTTCAAGTTTTTTTGGACTTTTTTTTTGCAAAATAGTAATAAACATTCTTTGGAGGTCATCATTAGGAATATTAATGTTTATTTGTGAGTAGAGAAATTGGTATCATGCTATGAGATTAATGCCTTTTTCATTGTCCTTTTGTTTGCATGTCATTAAATTAGGCAAGGTCATCTTAGGATCCATATGTATTTTGAAGTGATTATAGAAGGCATCAATAAGTTCATTGAATGAACTTATTGAATTATTTAGTAAGTAGAAAAACCATTCCAAATCAGTATCCTTCAAGGATCTAGGGAAGATTTTAGCCAAGATTTTATCTTCAAAAATGAAGTCACTACATAGGGTTGCATATGTAAAATTATGGCTAAAAGGATATCCTTTCCCATCATATTTATCAAATCTAGGATCTCTATACCTTGTGGAATTTTTGTTCTCAATATCTCCAAGGACAAGGGATTTCTTTTGACATATTGTGAAGGTTGGCTATTTTGATTTTGACTTAATGTAGAAATTTGTTGTTGGAGGGCTGAAACATTTTGCAAGAGTGTGTTAAGGATAGGATCATTTTCAATGTTGTGAGATAGAGGTGAATAGGGTGGAGGTGTATAAATATGCAGAGGGGAAGTGACTTGTAATTTTTTTAGGGGAGATGGATTAGGAGATATAAGATTTGAATGCACAAAGCTAAAGGGAATCCTAGTGGAAATACCTAAGGAAGTGTTGACATTGATAGTAGGTTGTATGCTTGTTCTAACAATTGGATTGGTGTATGTTAGAATAGAGGTTATGGTTGTGGGAGGAATTGGAATTCCACCTTGACTTTGAGTATACCCCAAAGCTTGAGCACAACTAGTTATAGTAGGGACATGTTTAGTAATGGCATGAGCTAAGCTATGAACAATATTTATTCCTTTTTCATTTTCAATTATTCTCGTAATGTTATCTATCATAGGGATATGATTAGGAGCATTGCATTCAAAACTCACAAAATATTGCAATTTATTAATATCTTGATCCATTCTTCTAAGGTTCCTAGGAGGGACATTAGCAATCATTGTATCAACATCAGTCACATTAAGTGTAGGTAGGGAATTCATGGGAAATGAACTGTTAAAGGTATGATCCATAGTGGGTTGACTAGTGTCAACACTATTAGTGAAAGAGTTAGAGAACCATAGATCCATGGTGAATGAAGTATCACAAGATGAAATGAGTCTCAAACTATGTCTCACAATAGTATTGGAAATAGGACACCAAGTTGTGAAGCTCATAGAAGTTTGAAAAACACAAGGTACACCCAAAATGCATAAGAGGTAAAATACAATGAAATATCATAGAATGTAAAGTGCAATGCAAATATGTAAGAGTACTTTTCAGATTTAAACAAGAGAAATTTCAAATTATACTATGGAAAAACCTGAAAAATGATGTCTTTTAGATGCAAATTGGAATTCAAATAATGCACTAAATTTGATAAATTAAGATTAATATAGTAAAAAAAATTTAGAAAATTGAAACAATAGGCTGAATACAAAAATACAAAAGGAAGAATCAATGATTTTCTCAATTGCTTGTGAATTATTACTCTATTACTTATACATCTATTTTACATATCTTCAATAATAAATAATTCTAAATACTTTTAGAAAGTCTAAATGAATTTCTCTTTTTGGTTCCAATCTTCTCTACTTTTTTGTCTCATTTAAATTTCTTTTGGGGTTGTCTCTATTACCGTGGTATATTTTGTCTTTGAGGTGTGTCCTCTTGGTTTTCTCTTTTTCATTTGTGTTATATATATATATATATATATAACCACCCTCTATTTTTATTCATTTGTTATTTAATTTTTGCTTTTATTAAGTCTTAGAATATTTTATTTGATTTTTGTTTATACAATTTCATTTTATTTTTGTGAGTTGTTTTATGGTTATGTTTATTTTTTTTGCTTGTAATATGTATATTTTAGATTATATTATTGATTCAATTTTTTCCTCAGTATGATATATATAATCAACCTCTATTTAATTTTTTGCTTGTATTAAGTCTTAGAATTTAATATTTTATTTTTGTTTATACAATTTTATTTTAATTTTTGAGTTGTTTTATTGTTATGTTTATTTTTTGCCTGTAATATGTATATTTTAGATTACAATTTTTTACCTTATTATGTTTTATATATATAATCAACCTCTATTCTTGCTCACTTGGTATTTTATTTTGGCTTGTGTTATGTCTTAGAATATAATATCATATTATTGTTATGCTATTCCTTTTTAATTTTTGAGTAGCTTTTAGTGTTATGTTGATTTATTTTTGCATGTAATATGTATATTTTTTAGATTATATTATTGTTTAATTTTTTAATTTTTTTTTACCTTACTATGTCATATATATATAATCAACCTCTACTTAATTTTTACTTGTATTAAGTCTTAGAATATAATATTTTATTATTGTTTATACAATTTCATTTTAATTTTTGAGTTGTTTTATTGTTATGTTTATTTTTTGCATGTTATATGTATATATTTTAGATTATATTATTGATTGCAATTCTTTATCTTACTATGTTATATATATATATATATATATATATATAATCAACCTCTATTCTTATTCATTTGGTATTTAATTTTTGCTTGTATTAAGTCTTAGAATTTAATATCTTATTATTTTTGTGCTATCTCATTTTATTTTTTGAGTTGTTTTTAGTGTTAGGTTGATTTATTTTTGCTTGTAATATGTATATATTATTAGACTATATTATTGCCCACAATATTTTTTCCTCATTAGGTTATTTTCATTTTTAGTATATTCATGGGGTTTGTTTTTTCTTCTTGGGTTTGGTCTTATCAATTTATCATGCTTTTATCCATTCTTTTCTTGCTTCTTTTTCCCTTGGTTATTTTATTGTTTTTAGTATATGAATGGTCTCCTCTTGATTGGCTCCATTGCTATTCTTCTTCTTGGTGTTCCAATCTTCTTGTCTTTAAATATTTTTAGCTTGCTTCTTACCTCATTGATTTTGAGTACTTGTTCTTTTTTGTTTTATATTTTTTAGCCTTTCCCTTGTGTTGCGTGCCTCACCCTTACCCCCTCTTCTCTCCTCCTTCCCCTCTTTTTTATAAAAGCTTGGTTTGCAACTTATCTCTTTTCATCTTTTTCAACTCTCCATCCTGATGATGGCTCACTGTGTGTGATCCGAAATGTTGATGAAAAAAGAGTCTACACAATCAAATCCAGAAGCAATAGATTCAAATTCATATGGATTGTGGAAATCTAATTACATTGAATGATTTTAGTGCTTTGAATTTCAAGAAAATCCCTGATCAAGGACTCATTCTCCCTTGGGCGAATGGGTCTCACTTAAGGGTTTTTTAAAATTAATTTGCAAGTTTCTAAGATGATTTCTATGGTTTTTAAATTCTAGTTTCAGCTGGTGAGTTGAAGTTTTAGATTTCTATAAAATGAGGTCTAAATGTAAGTGCAAAATAGTGCTAAATGACATGCAAAAAGACCTAATTTGAGATGCAATTTTGATTCAATTTTATAATGTAAATGAATGATGATGCAATGTTATGTAAATACTACACAAAATGGCTAATATTTTTGAATTTTCTAGATTTTAAAGGATGCAAAAATGAAAACCTTAAACCTTAAACAAGATGCAAAATAATGCAAGTAAACAACACTAAATGAGATGCAAATCAATAAAATGCAATTTAAATGAATGCAACACCTAGATCTAGGGTTGAAAATTGACTCCAAAGCAGCAAATATGATGCTCAAATGTCAGGTTCACCAAAATGGATTAATGGAAATATGTAGGGTGAGGGACCTATATTCCTTTATTTAACTAGGAAATGAGATCCCCAAAAAGAATTGATTAACAAACCTTAGGTGAATCAACCCTTAATGAAAATATTCATATTTCCTTATGAACGAAGGATGGGGGTCAAGGTCAAAGAACACTTTGGGGAGAAAAACTAAAAATAGAAAATCAACACCAAAATGCAATCTAACATTTGAAACTTGGAGATTAAGCTCGATATTTGAAAAATGAAAAAATATCATGCATATCTGAGAAGGGTATAAACATGTGTACCAATCACCAAAAGTGTTTTTTAGAAGCTGATATAAGACTCATGGGTGAATGGGTCCAAGTATAGGGGCTCCAACAATCTGTTAGATGCCTCTGGTGTAGATCTAAAGCTTCTAATTCAAATGTCCAAGTTTCAATGTCAGAAAGTTAGAAATCTAATATGTAGGTTAGATTCTATGACTCGACAACTTTGACAACTTTTGCAACTTTTGCAACTTTCTAAATCTTTCTCTTCAAAATGTCTTCAAGTCTTCTTCAACCTAGATTTTCAATCATACACACAAGAGAGAAAAATGTTTATTTTTCGGTGAATTGAGGTTTGCCTTGGTCAAACCCCATTTTGGTAATCACATCTTGAATTGAAATACTACATGAAAGAGGGAATGAAGAATGAATAAAGCTATGTTACCACTCAACAAACCATTGTATGAAACCTTGATAATGGAGATCTTAAGAAGTCTACAACTTGCATGAAATGGCGGAATTGGATGTGGATCTTAACACTTGAATCTTCCTTGAAATGATACTTTGAATGCTTGACTTGATCATGAAACCTACATCAAAATTTTAGCTCCAAAAACATGCATGATGCAAGAAGACTTTGACATGATGAATAGATCTTGATTGGTACAATAAATCTCTAATACATTTACTCTTGAATGCATTTAATTAATCTTGAAATTCTCATGAAATTTTCATAGAATTTCTACGTGAAACTTAGCGAAATAGCCTTGTATTTATAGGTATGTATCTTTAATTTCTTCAAATTCAAATATCGCAAGCTAACATTGAATTACCGATTTGAAATCATTAAAATATGGCCAAAAACAAAATGTAAATTTAGGTTTAAAGGTCTAGGGATGACCCATTCACCCATGGGAGAATGGGTCCTAGGTCCCTATACCTAGAACACACATTGCTCAATGTAAAGTGTTATGTTTCAACATTAATTATTTTTGGGTTTTCCCTTTAGAAAATGTAATTAAATAGTTTTGTAAATGAATTAAAGGGTTAATTAAGGAATAATTAAGATCAATTAATTAAGAGGGACCAAATAAGTGTGTAAATGTAAAGAGGTACATTCAACAAGACTAAATTAAGGCATTATTAAGTCAATTTTAAATAGGAGGGCCCAAATAAGTGAGAAAATGTAAAGGGTTACATTTTTCTACACTACAATAGGAAAGGGTTTTAGCTTGTCAATAGGTTCTCCCTCTATTTTGAGGCCCCAAAGTGTATCATTCATCTATTGTTTGGTGCCCCTTTGTGAGAGATGTTTGGTAAATTGTTTTTGGCATCCTATTAGTTGATTGGGGTTTCCCCTATGATCTAAAGTATCTTATTGATCAATGGAATTACTATCTATTTTCACATCTTATTATTGTGGAGCTTTGGAAGCAAATTCCTCCTTTTGTTTCTTGGAACCTATGGAAAGAAAGAAATAACATGATATTTAGAGAACAACAAAGAAGCAACATGGAAGTTTTCTTGAGTATGAAATAGAAAATTAATGAGAATATAAAATCAAATAGCTTTGGTCTCTCTAAAGCTATGCCTACTTACAAAGAACTAGAATTAAACAAAAATAGGGAATTATTTAAGATCTAACAAGAATAAATTGGGCTAACATTCTAGGTAGGAACTTAACTACCTAGAGCCCTCCCAAAGAGAGTCAAGCTTAATTTTGATGAATGTTCAAAGGGTAATGTGGGTCTGCGGCCTGAGGATTATTAAGGGACTTTAGATGTTTTCTTATTGATGGTTATGCCAAAGATTTGGGAGTGGGTACTAGCAATGAGGAAGAGGCAATGGCTATGTGGTGGGGTCTAAAAAGGGCTAAGGAAAAAGGTTTCAAAATATTTAATATTGAAGGTGACCCTACATTGCTTATTAATATCCTCAAGGGTATTGCGAAAGCCCCATAGAAGATCAAAAATTTGATTGATGATCCTAAAAGGTTGTTGGAAAGCCTTGACCAAGTTAAGTTACAACATATTTTTAGGGAAGGGAATAAAGAAACAAATGCTACTTCTAATGTTGGGCTTGCCTATTCTCAATGGTCGAGCTAGAATTATGAGGATATACCACTGCAAATCAAAGTATGTGTCTTAGAGAACCGCCTCCAAATTGAAAATTTGAAGATTAATCAATTAAGGATTAAAGAGAGTAATGCATAATCCGATCCACATGGATACAATTAATTTTGAAGCTAAGGCTTTGGTGTTAGTTTTGAGCACTCTAGGTTATCTACAAAATGTTACATCATATGTGGTTTATTTTTTTGTTTTTTTGTTTCCTATGGAACAACTTCATGAATGATCGGGACTGCTTAGACATGATGAAAGGTAAAAAGCATAATAATTTAAAATATGTGAGTATTAAATATTACTTCCTCATTGTGGTTTTGAGTAATCTAAGGGAGGCCCACAATATAACTGTTATCACATCACTAGGTTAGCATCATATCATTCCTTGCCCTGACAATATTTCTAAATTAAAATCCTTTATGATTTTGCAAGGTGAGAGTATTGTTCACATGAACTCCAAGTCTTGTCTAAGGATTATGGTGACCTTGCATAAGATTTAGTTCATATTGACTACTAAAATATTTATAATTAAAGATAAGTGGCATACCTTCTAGAATGAGGGTTTTCATCACTTGATAATTGCTTTATCAAATAGTACTTATAATATTTCTAGATCTTGCTTTTTTAGTGTAGAAAAATGTATCCCTTTACATTTTCACACTTGTTTGGGCCCACCTTATTTAAATTTATGCTTCTTTATGCCTTAAATGGTCCTATTTTGCATTCACAAACCCAGTCCTTTATTAATTAAATCATTTTTACTTATTTAATTAATTCATTTTTTTCTCATTATTCTTCCCTTGATTAATTAGATAAATTTCATTTATTTAATTACATCACTAAATAAGCCCCTTTTCCTCTATAATTAAATAAAATCTTATTTATTTAGTTATATTATTTTCCTTCTGTAATTAAATAGTTATTTTAAATTATTTAATTATTCATTACCCTTTTCTTCTATAATTAAATAAATCTTATTTATTTAATTATTTCCCACTTTCCCTCCAATATTAAATAATTATTTTTAATTATTTAATATTTTGTCATTTTCCCCCACTTTTGAATTAAATATTATTTTAATTCAAAAGTTAGCTTTTCCCTCTTTCTTCTATAATTAAATAATTATTTCAATTATTTAATTATTCATTATCTTTTCTTCTATAGTTAAATAAATCGTATATATTTAATTATTTCCCACTTTCCCTCCAATATTAAATAATTATTTAATATTTTTTTTTCATTTTGAATTGTTATTTTAATTGTTAGTTTTCCCTCTTCTTCTATAATTAAATAATTACCAATTATTTAATTATTCATTACCCTTTTCTTCTATAATTAAATAAATCTTATTTATTTAATTATTTCCCACTTTCCCTGGAATATTAAATAATTATTTTTAATTATTTAATATTTTTTTCTTTTCCTCCACTTTTGAGTTAAATATTATTTTAATTCAAAAGTTAACTTTTCTCTCTTTTTCTATAATTAAATAAGTATTTCAATTATTTAATTCATTAGTCTTTTCTTTCTATAATTAAGTAAATGTTATATTTATTTAATTATTTATCCTTCCATTATCTTCCCAATTAAATAATTATTTTGACTATTTAATTATTCTTTCCTTCTCCATTAAATAATGATTTTTAATTATTTAATTATTAATTATTTATTCTCACCTTTCTTTTTAAATAAATAAAATCAATATTTTATTTATTTCTCCTATGTTGGCCACTAAAATTAAATACTTTTAGCTCCTTGATCTATCTCTTTCTTCTCTCAATTAGCCTCCACCCTTGATTAAATTATTTTCTAATTTGATCTTGGCCCTTGATCGCAATCCTTATTCTATCCACTCACTTAACTCTTCTCTATAAAAGAAGACCTTTCATCCTCATTTGAAAACACACAACAAGAAGATGATTACACACCAAGAAATATTACACACTAAGCACTCTAGATCAAGAGAGCATCTTCAAGAGCATTTTCAAGGAATTCAAGGGAAGATTATCAAAGTCTTATTGCAGAAATCAAGGATCCATTATCATGTTGAAGGAATGCATGTTTATAGAGGAATCATGTTGATGTAGCATTTAAGATCACTTCAAGTATTTTAAGATACCATCTTCATGATCAAGAATCACATCCATGGAAATTTCTACATGCTGATATTATTCCAAGGTTTCAATATTGGTATGGTTAGTTGTGAAATTGTTATGTTCATTAGTCATTCCTTCAATTACATGTTTTAGTTCATTATCAAGTTTGATTACTAAAATAGGGTTTGACCAAGGAAAACCCCTATCCCCTAGCAATCAAAATTTTCTTCTCTATGATGTGTTATTTGTAGGTTTTAGGTTAAAGATTTATGAAGATCAAGATTTGAAAAACTAGCTTTGGTGACTAGTAGACATCATTCTTACCTCTCAAAATTTTGTTTTTGATTATATACGTATGGTTAGAATTTAGATATGCACCCCATATTTCTCATATTTGAATGGAAAATAGAGAATTAGTGATCTCCATTTCAAAGATTCAAATTTTATATGTTTTAGCTTTAATTGCATTACCTACATTTTTTAGAAGCTCTGGGGATGGGGTTTGTGTCACAAATTATCTTGCATAGGAAGATGAATGGTTGCATTATTAAAATAAGTGGTCGTAGAAAGTGCTCAAAACCTTTGTCTTATGTACCCCTAAGACAAAATGTGGAACATTGGAAACTTTTTGAAGCTAGGATGATGCCATTTTTCTAGCGATGAAGAGTTTCAATGATGACCGAGCACCTAAAAATTCTTCAGCTCATGGAGGGAGGGCAAGGTGACAATTGGGAGTGCTAGTTTTGAGGTTACCCCTAAAATAATTACAAAATCTATTGGACTAGAGTGCAAGGGCTTAAAGGTGGTGAAAGTTAGGAATGACAATTACCAACACTTTATCGAAAACTTTCTGGAAGAAGATGATAAATTAAATCGATTCTAGAATTGCTAGGACAAAGAGAAACTACTGACTGCAAATGATCTAGTAAGTGTCTATATAATGAAAATTTTCAATTTACGGGGAAGATATATGATGGTTCATGGGAATAATTTTCCAATCTTAAATAACATTAGGAGAAAGGAAAAAATCAATATTCCGTTTTAGTGATATCAAGTTTCCACAATCCATAATGCTTATTGCTAAGTGATTTCTAGATTCAATTATGTGTAAATTTTTTGTTGATGCAAAAAGTTTGCACGCAATCGAATCTAGAAATAACTTAGCAATAAATATTCCTTTTTTATGCTCTCCTCTCTACATTAGTGTATGGCTAAACGAGCCTTCCTCCATTGCATCAAGGCCTTATTCAAAGGATTTATAACTATTTTTTGTTCTTACCCCTCTTTTGGGCCCGATGAATGTTGTCAAGCCTCTGCAAATCAAACCCCTAAAGGAAAATGCTCATCTACTTCCTCACAATCCCAACTCCAGTAAAAATCCAATATTGGTCATCAAAAACTCTGAGGCTTTGCATAATACTACTCCTAAGCACCCTACTATTTTGCTTGACTCTAGTACTAATGAATATAATTCTACCCCTCCTTCTCAAAAGAAGAAAATTTAGGCTAGGCCCTCTATTTCAAAAGAACTTGTTGTGGATGTTGAATTGTTGACCCCTCCCTCTCTTAAAAGGAAAGCCTCAAGTCTATTTCCCCAAGCTCCAAATGCAAATGCATTGAACCTGAATATTCTAGGGTAGACAAAGAAGGTTACAATAAAAAAATTGGATGAGGGGAGGAAGGCTATGTGGAGGATTCTAGTAGTGGAAAGGGAAAAAGGAGGTTCACCAGATTGGATAGTCAACATGTTAAGGGAAATAAAATTTCTTTTGAAAAAGAGGAAGCATTGTTGGATGAAGAATATATCCCATAACAAGAAGAGGATGTTTTGGACTTGAGCCAAAAATAACTAGAATTTGTTTTAGTGGAGGATCTTGGTGTTGATACAATAAGTAAGGAAGATGAGGTAGAGGAGGAAAAAAAAATTGATGAGGAAAAAGAGTATGGGGGGAATGGAATTAACATTATCTTGGAAGAGGTTGAGGAAGGCATAGACAAAGACTAGGAGGATGAAGAGATTAAGGTACTTTACAACTTGAAGGATGAGGAGGAGCTCAGGAAAACAATCCTCCAATATTATAAAAAAAAAATTGATGCCTTGTAGGACAAGGTCAACATAATGGATGGCATCTTCAGTACCATGATTTCTATCACCTATGGAATTATGAACAAACTATTTTTGGAATAGATTTGGGGCCTTCAAAGGTAAAGAAAATGGAATAAATAATGCAAGAAAAACATGATTTTGAAATGACGAGAGAGGATGTTGTTGGTAAAGTTGAGAACCTCTGGTGCAATGAATAAAATCTTGTTAAAAAATATTAGAATTTAATTAATTAGGTCAAAAGGAATAGTTATGCTTCTTGCTATTTTGTTTTATTTTTTGGGTGTTTGTGCCTATCCTTTGTGGGCTTGCTAGCCATTTTGGTTTCTAGCTTATTTGTTTCCTTTTTCTAGATGATAGTCTCTAGCTAGCCTATTGGCCTTATTTTCTTTGAATTGGTGGCCACAAGGCCTTATTTTGTTTGATATGCTGGTTTTTTGGCCCAATTTATTGTTTCTATTATGTTTGGGATCAGGGACCTTACCCTACTTTTTAATCAAAAACATAATTGAGATTTGAATGCATAAAGCTAAAGAGAATCCTAGTGGAAATACCTAAGGAAGTGTTGTCATTGCTAGTAGGTTGTATGGTTGTTGTAACAACTTTGGATTGGTGTATTTCAGAATAGAAGTTATGGTTGTGGGAGGAATTGGAATTCAAATTCTAAAGAATTTTATAGATTAGATCAATCTCTTTAATCACAACAACCAGTTTTAGTTAACACCATCAAATCTCTGCTCATTTAGCATATCAACCACAATCTATGAATTAGATTCACAAATAATCCTCTTCCAACCCATAGCACAACCTATTTCAATGGAATGAAAAATAGAAATAGCCTCCATGAGATTATTAGAATGGTGACCCTTATAAATTGAAAATAAAAAATAACACAACTCCATTATTGTCTCTACCAATACCACCAATCCCAATATGCCCAGGGTTCCCCCTAGAAGATCCATCAATATTTATCTTCAAAACTCCTTGTGAGGGAGGTCACCACCGACCCTCTCAATGAACCTTCTTCTTCACCTGATGAGGGCCATTACTAGTAGAGAAACCAAACCATCTACCCTCCAAGTGCAGATTCTTCACAAAGAATAGATCGCATGGATCCATGGTAACCGATAGGTTACATTTACCCAAAATAGTCTCCTGGATATTGCCGAAGATCTTCCATAAAAGATCCCCTTCCTGCTTCACATCTTGGAAAATCCTCTTATTTCTCTCAAGACAAAGGTGTCAAATAATAAAGGTAGGACCTATAATCTCAGAAATATGAAGAAAAGCCATCTTAGCAAGGGGTATCCCCAAGCTTTCTCAGAACTCTATCAAAGAAGAAGCATGAACACAAGGATGAACCCACACCCCCCATCAAAAATTCTAAATACTCCTAGCATAAGGAAACTAAAAGAAAACATGTGAAGTACACTCCTCACTATTATTGCACAAAACACAAATAGAAGGACACTAGAAGCCTCTTTTCTGTAGATTTTCCAAAGTAAGACATCTATTTTGAACAACCAACCATAAAAATAAATAACACTTAGGCAAAGAAAATTTATTCCAAACTTTCTTCCACCAAGGGACTCCAACCTTTCCATACACCTTTCTATCTAGCTCCATATACCTAGAGGAAACAAAGAATCTACCCTTTAGATCAAGACCCCAAGCAAAAATATCCTTATCTTGAAGAAAACTACACATTCTACCAGCCAAAATTCTAGCAAGCTCTTGCCTCTACTCCTCAGTACCTCTTGGAGGACACTTCTAGGGATCCTTCCAATGCCACACCTCCACTTGACCCAAGGCCTAAATAGTTTTGAAGTCTTCCACTTTGCACCAACCAACTTCTTCCAAACTATCACAGATTTTGTGCAAATGAGGAAACAAAGAAATAATAGAGGGATAACCATTGTAAGAATCATCCCAAAAGAGGGCTTCTGAACCCTTATTGCAAATACAAAACAAGCCTCCTTTATCAAATTAGCCCCCCTTTTTAGAGTATCCCAAATCATAGACCATTTCCCCTAGAGACAATATCGAGGAACATCATAAGATTTCACCTCACTAAGGTACTTATCATTGAGAATTCTAGCCCAACCCTAATCCTGGAAAGTACACTAGTGCTAGTATAACTTAGTAGGTAAAGCCTGTCCCATCAAACTAGAAGAATTGAGACCAAGACCACCCTCATGTTTTGGCTTGCAAATAGATTCCCACTTCACCAAACTCCACTTCAAATTGAGAAGATTACCCTTCCAAAGGGATTGATGAGCGAGGGCATCAAACTCCCTAACAAATCTGGCAGAAGCACCTTGCACAAAACATCAGTAAATAGGAAGAGATTGAACCATAGATTTGAATAGAACCACATAACCCAATGAAGAGAGCCACCTATGATTCCAATGACTAACCCTCCTATAGAATTTATCCAAGACATCCTACCAAAAATATTTTGGTTGAAGACCCACTATAAGAGGAATCCCCAAATAAACTAGAGGAAGAGTGCCAATTTGAAATCAAAGAATTTGAGCAATCCTAGATTAAATAAGCTGAGGAGTATTGAAAAAGTAAATAGAGTACTTGTTATCATTAATATTTTGACCATAGGTAACCAAATAAGTATCCAAATCCTTCCTTAAATTCAAAACTTCATTTATTTTGGCCACACCTATTAGAGTAGTATCATCAACAAATTGAAGATGAGACAAACGAAACAAAAAATTACCCCAACACCACCCCTGAATCAAACCATGAAAAACAAAGGACTTAATATACCTCCCCAGCCCCTCAGCCATAATGATAAACAAATAAGGGGACAAAGGATATCCCAGTTGAAGACCCCTAGAGGCTCCAATTATAACTGAAGGCTCCTTGTTGATAAGAACCAAAAAGGAAGTAGAAGTCACACAATTCATGATCCAACCAACCCATTCTCTTTCAAATTCAAAATCCAAGAGAACCTTCTATAAAAAGGCCTGTTAGACTCTATCGTATGTTTTTTCCATATCAAGTTTGATAAGCATAGCCTTATCCTTAGAGAATGCCATATAATGAATAACCTTAGTAGAAATAACAACCAAGTCCAGAATTTACTTTCCAACCACAAATCCCCCCTACTCTTTGGAAATCAATAATTGAGACAAGGCTTAAGCCTTTTCATAACTAGTTTGTAATAATTTTATATACCACATTGCAAAGGGAAATGGATTGAAATTGATCCAGGGAACATGTGCCTTCCTTCTTTAGAATAAGAGCCAAAAAAGTGGAGTTCATGGCCTTTAGAATTTCTTTATTCCTATGAGATTCTTGAACAACCTCCAAGAGATCCCCCTTGATAATCTCCCAAAAGAATTGAAAAATTCAACAGGAAAATGATCAAGGCCAACGGCTTTACCTTTTTTCATTTGAAACACAATAGTATCCAATTCCTACAAAGTGATGGGTCACAAAAGAGCCTCATTCATCTCATGAGAAACCAAAGAAGGAATACAATGAAGAATGGAATTTCATTGAAACTCATAGGGGGAGAATCCTCTCGAGAGAAAATTATGCCTAAGAAGAAAGCTAAACATCCTTAGAAGAAACAAGAGAGCTGATAAGATTATCATTTCTCCTTACGGAAACAAATTGATTGAAGAAGGAAATATTTCTATCTCCCTCTTGAAGCCAATCAATTAAGGACTTGTGCTTCCAAAAAATCTCCTCCCTTAGCTCCCATGCTTCAAGAGCCTTAGTTGTCATAGCCTCTTCCCTACACAGCTCAACCATGGGACCAAGATCTAAAATATAGCGAGTGATACAATCTAAATGAGCCTGAGTTATCAGCTTATTGTGGTGAAGATTCCCAAAACATTGCATATTCCACTTCTTAAGTCTATATTTCACAAAGTATAATCTCTTGATGAAGGTATGCATAGCCATACCATAGGCGGGTCTTCCCTTATGCCACCAATCAATCATCAATTCATGGAGAGAAATATCACGTAGCAACATGAGTTGGAACTTTAAAGACAGGTTCTTATGGGCTTTGAAGAGAACAATTGAGAGTTTAATCAGCCAATGATACAAACCTCTCCAATCAAGGATCTCAGAGCTAGTAGTCCAACTATCCCCCACCTAGAAACAAGAGACAAGAAACCTATCAAGCCTCTTAGAAATGGGAGCATCACCACGCCTTCACTTACTCGAAGTGAAAATACCATTATTAGGTTTCACATCAATAAGATTTAAACTAGCCAAGATGTCTAAAAGAAGTAAAGAAGTAGGGTCAAGCTTGGAAATACCCCCTTGCTTCTCCTCTAAACAAGAAATACCATTAAAATATCTGGCCATAATCCAAGGATGCCAAGGAAAAAGAGAGTGGACATAACTAAGATGAGTCCATAGTTGGAACTTACCCATTAGATCAGTGTGAGCATAAACATTAGTGAAAAGACAAGATTTACTAGATTCTAAACTTTAAGCAATCATAGAGATAGAAGAGCAACTCGAGATCCAACACCGAGGGACAACCTTTCTTGGATCTCACAAACATGCCACACCTCTAGAGCTACCAAAAGCACTAACACACTAACAACATCAGTGGGGCCAAACACTAGAGGCTCTATTCAACATGCCATCCTCTGATAACTTAGTTTCTTGAATAAAGATAATATCAGGAGAAGGAAAACCAATCATCTCATGAATAACCTTTTGTCTAGGAGTGTTATTCAAACTCCTCACATTCTATGAAATAACAATCATTTATGGGTATGAGAGAAGTGAGAGTCTAGGGTTTTCACCAACCCAGATTCCACTAGAGTCTCACCCATCAACTTAACCTTCTCAAGGTCTTTCATGCGACCCACCTTAGAAGCTTTCTTTGGGGACTATTTTTAAGGGGATTTTGTTGCAAAACCAAGGCCTGTATAACCCCCCCTTGTTTTCTTGAATCCAAAGACTCATCCACCTTTGAAGGAGAAGAAAGCACCACAACTCTATCATCCTTTGAAATTGGAGATCCAATAGGATTGGAGGCATCCTACAACTATAGAGGAACATCCATTTCCATTTGACCAACCTCCATATAACCAACCTTCAAGTTCACCCCAGTCAGGTTTTGACTCCCAATTTCTTTATCCTCTTGCAATACCACTTCTAACAAGCCAGTACCAGGAGGAATCCCAATTGGAATTCCCTCTTCTTGAACAAAGTCATCCAAAGCATCAAAATGATTAAAGATCCCATCATTTTTTCTATCCTTGAGAGTTCACTTTTGACCCCTCCACTTATTTTGAGGCTTAACAGGAACAAATCCCTCCATATCTGCAACCCCCTCCACCATAAGAGCCTTCCCATTATCATTCTTACAAGGAATCTTAGAAGAAACATTAGTTGTACTAGTTTCCTAGTTAAATCGAGGGCACCTCCTTTGCAAATTTCCATATTCATGACAAACTCAATAGTGAAAAGGAAGAGTTTCATAATCATGTTGTGGGATATAGAAAGAGGATTCAACAAAACATTCTATAGAATTGGGAAAAGGTTTGTTTAAATCAACTTTAACACAAATTTGAGCATAATACATTACCTTCTTATCCAAAGTTTACTAGGGAGACCCAACTAGTTTTCTAAGCAGACAAGCTATCATATGCAAAATATCACTTCTCTAGAAATTCCAATGCAAGCCGATGTAATTGAATCCAGAATGGAACCCACATAAAAATTTCTTCTACAGAGTTGAAATCCTCATGCCAAGTTTTGATAAAGAGCCCGATCTCATTGTAGAAATATGGACCACGTTTAAAAACCTTATTCCTATTTTCCATCCATGAAAACACAACCAAAAAATAATTATTGTTATCCATAATTATGTCCATATTTCCTTCAGGATTCTAACACCGAAAAAGACAACCGAAGACCCATGAATTTACATATTATAGCATGATTACTCAAGTAAGTAACATCCTCTGCAATGGAATCTGACTAAATCACCAAAATGGGGTGATCTTGATATCGCTCCAAATATCCATTCACCTTTTTAATTCTGGAAAACCCCCCATTGAGGAATACCCATCTCCATTTGATTGTCTTTTAAGAGGCTCCATAGCCAAAGGAAGAAAATGACAAAGGATAGACCAAATCCTAGTCAAAGGAACAACATGACAAGTTGAACTCCACTTAAGTGCACAACCTAACATGAAGAATTGAACCATACCAAAAGAAATAGCCTCAACCCACCCCACCAATAAAAGGGAGCAAAAAGAAATGAAAAAGTTCCCACAAGATTGCACCCACACACAAAGCTCCCATGCATAGCATAAGAAGAAAATAATACCCTCAATTGGAAAAATAAAACCCACCCACTAAACCACGTAGCTGAAATAGGAGAAATCTACAAGAAAAATAATAAAACACCCCTCCAAAGAAAACACACCCCCCCGACAACATAAAATCACCAAACAGGCCCGATTTGAGCTCCCAAACACACATACAAGAGAGAAAATGGCCATGCACTATAGCCTCACAAGCCACGGGAAGCCTCACCCACATACCCTAGTCCAAGCACCACCTCCTCCCACAAAGAGTTGAGAGTGGTGTGATCAACATACATGCAATTAGAATCCCTAGGTATACTATCTTAAACATGCTTCTTACCCAAGTTCTTCATATTCATAGCCATATAAGAAAGTAAAATATACTCAAAATCAAGAAATTAAAACATACATATTTATAGATAAATCATGTTCTAATTCTTTTTGGTTTTTAAGATGACGTAGGTTCTGTAGGATTTTCAAATATCCTTTAGTAACAATATAATTTAGAGGAAGTGGAAAATGAAGAAGGAATACACAAAAAAACCAACCAAAATATGGAAGATAAACAAAAGGAAAGGCCTAGATGCTCCATGAAGGACGTGCTTGAAGGAGATGGTGAGAACATAAGAAACAAGATTGTTTCCCTTGAAAAGTTGTTGACAATATAACTACTATCATGGATGAGATCATGAAAAATACATTTTTTCATACTGTGTCTGGTAAGTCCAAGATAAGGAAAATTAAGAGGAAAATTGGGAAAGAATAGGAGGAAATGATTGAGAGGACCTCAATTTTTGATTTTGTTAGTATGAAGGACTGGAGGGCGCCATGGACTTACTAAGGACAAATTGGGATTTCATTGTACCTCTTATAAAAAGTGAAGGTTTATTTTTTATTGTCTTTTTTGTTTATTCTTCATTGAGGCCTATATGCTTACTTTTTCTACCTTTTGTGAATGTTTATATGAGGTATATGTGCCTCCTATTGATGGTTTCTAGATTATTTCCATGGTCTACCTCAATTTTTCTTCTTTTTTAACTTAAACTCTTGGTTTCATGGGGCCTTCCTTTGCTTTTAATATAAAAAATATACAACTTAGACCCTAAAATATAACAATGAATTTTGTCTTTCTTTAGTCAATAAATCATATTATATAATGCTATGTCTATACATGTACAACAAGGTATTATCAAGTACAAAAAGACATAGATTAACAAGGATTATACAACCATCCAATATGTAAAATATCCATTAGTATAAGGGGCCACAAATTCAAGCTTCAAATAATAATGCATTAATTAAATGTGTCAATATGTCAATTTGCAACATATGTGCTAGTGGTCTAATGCAATGGTAGAATCAAAAAATGAAGTTACAAGTCCAGTCTACATATACTCCCTCCAAGCTCTTGTAAGTACACAAAATTGGAATATTGAAGTTGTACACTAAAAGGTTTTGATACTCCCCAACCATTAGTTTTACTTGAAGTGTATAAATTACCAATCCAATAGCATGAATTATTTAAAAAAATATAATGATAACATTCTTAGGTTTAATTTTCTTTTCTATACATAGTCCTACAACCAAAACTATAAGATAGAAAAAATAACCATAGAATTTCACTTTAATCATACATGTCAAAAATACCAAGATCACCA